>JAEAOA010000166.1:0-115000 GCA_016746295.1 Potamilus streckersoni | reverse complement strand
ACTTCAAACTTGGAAAAGTATTTTTTGCTGCTTAGTTACGTACAACGTCCATATTTATCGCTCACGAATAGCTTGTGGTCCTAGGCTTAAAAAACACACCTGAACACACACTGAAGCTGATAAATGACGATAAGCAAATATTATTGCAGGTTTATCTGTAGGTCAATCCCCAGAGGTGAAAATACAGTACTATTTACATACGTTTACCCAATTGTAGCTGGCTGATCCAGTCTTTGCACATTAAACAAGGGACAACTTTCACGATAAATTTTTGATAAAGAAATTACATACAGAGTAAACAAATAATAAAAAATATTTAGTCAAACATGGACTTTACAATATATCCAGAGGGCATGATTTACAAAAGGGAAATCTAAGTGGGTTTTTGTCCCAGATACTATTGGAATGATTGATTTAATTTTTATGAAAATTTTAAAAGCTCGCAACAGTGCTTACGTAAATTTATGCAGGTCCATTAGGACAGGGAATACAAACACACACTAGTCAGTGACTAACTTCAGTTAAAATGTAAAGCAACTAGGAAAACGTTAATAATATATCTACTTAAAGCTTAGTACAGGTATGTGTATAATACTTAATCCCTCACTCAGGTTATTTCAGGTGTTTACTAGAGCTTCTTGAAAGTGACTCTCTCTCTCTCTCTCTCTCTCTCTCTCTCTCTCTCTCTCTCTCTCTCTCTCTCTCTCTCTCTCTCTCTCTCTCTCTCTCCATGAGTAATTTCTCCTTATATTAACGACGAGGAGACTTCATTGCTATGAAATATTACTATATCACTATATAAAAAATTCTCTACATCTTTCATTACTCGTAATTTGCTAATATTAGGGTGTCATTTGCAGAGACAATAGGTGAACCGCAATCATCCATAGCCATACGCATTTTGTATTATACGGAATGCATTTGCAAATATTGATAAACATTGTTTCTGACAAACGAATAAGCATTTAAACATTTTATTTAAATAAGGAATCGTGCTGCTAGACATTATGGATACTAGCAGAGGCTCGTTTGGAAGACATATACACACAAACACACACACGTGGACACACACACACACACACAAACAGGTTTTGCTATACATTAGAGTAATACTTACAATATGCCGTCTGATGATTTAGAAAATAATATGAACTGTTAGCCTCAAGTGAAAATATATACCAATAATTCCTTTTTATGTGTAGAGTTTGGATGATGTCCACTTGAATCAAGAAGATATGTAGAGAGTGTGGATGATGTCCAGGTGAAGCAAAAATATATGTAGAGTGTGTGGTTGATGTCCAGGTGAAGCAAGAAGATATGTAGAGAGTGTGGATGATGTCCATGTGAATCAAGAAGATATGTAGAGAGTGTGGATGATGTCCACGTGAATCAAGATAATATGTAGAGAGTGTGGATGATGTCCACGTGAATCAAGATAATATGTAGAGAGAGTGTGGATGATGTCCACGTGAAGCATAAACTTATAGAATGTGGATGATATACATTTTAAGTTAAAAGATATGTGTGTATCACTGAATATTGGTTGAAAACAGAAAATTGTATTCTTTACAAAGTATAACAATTATTGCTTACCTGCGACGAAGATCATACTTCGTTTCTACTGTGAAAATATATCATTAAACTCAGCCAGATGTATTCTATTTTATCGCTTTTTATTGAAAGACTAAATGAAACGTTATATTCTGGAACGTTTGTTGCTTGAAACATGTCATTTATGTATGAAGATCTAGAAGATATCTTCGAAACAGTTTGTAATATTAGATTAATCGATAATACCAGCCGCAGAAAAGCTTGTTAGGTTTGAGGTTTTCACTGTATTTATAATTATGACAAATTGACACAATAAGAAAACGGATTAAAGGAAAGCAAGCTGAGAATAGTGTAATTTTCATACAGAGAACATACACATGTAACATAAGATACTGGGATTTAAAACTTAGTTTCAAATCCACAAGTAGCTAAAAATAGATGATTAGTGATTTTATATAGAACAAAAGACAACTCATGAACATATAAAACTGAAGCAGCTTGAAACTAAATTTAGGGCAGGATTTCTACATTTAAGTTTACAACCTAAGAACACGTGAGACCACGTTTTCTAAAGCTTAAAATATCACATTGTGTTATGACATGTAAGCCATTCATCAGTCTCTTTCTTGGTAATATATGCTTCATGCAGTTAAAATATGACGGTAGGCAGTCTCATCATCCTCTCTACATGTGCACAATCAACTATTAGCAAGAAAATTTGAAAATAAATGATTATTTGTATCACTGTAGTTGTTCCAAATCATATTATAAATAAATGATGACTTCCTGTGACCAGTATAATATTACAGTGGGACACAAGTAGATGAAGGTGAAATTTCATGTTTAAACATTGAATAATGTGTTTAATCTTTTACAGGATCCGGCACTGTTTTAGACATTTAATGTGCAAGATATAAACTTTTTGGGAGATTTTGTCTAGTATGTATTTGTTGAAAATTATTTCTTTTAAAACTGTTTTGTTGTTTGTCCAAATAACGAAGTTAGAAGATCTTGGAGGCAAGTGGGAGAATAATCAGTTAATTTTTTTTTAAATGTACAGAGTTTTTGAAATGGTATTCTTCCCGATAATCCACTCAGTTTCTTGGTCAATATTGTTAGCAGAAACGTTATGTGGGAATCCAGTTAATTATTCCAGCCTAAAGCTGCAGTCTTTATAGTTTTAATGACTAATTTGCAATTATCTCATATTATATCGAAGGGCGAATATAAGATACATGAATTCCTTGTAACGTTTTCCGACCTAAACTGTACTGTACTTAGCAGATACATTTCTGTTTCGAAAACTTCCAGTGTATATCAGACCAAGATGATAATGATGCTCAACAAAATGTCGAAATTCCTTTTGAAACCAAAGATCTGGAAAATTCCGTGTCTAATTTGTTGGAAAAAAACATTGGTCTTTAAAGCAATACTTACTAGTCATTGTTCTATAGTTTTTATATTAGCATTTAGGTCATATTTGAATTTGGTATTAAATTAGGAATAAGCTAGGGAACTATCATCAGCAAAACGTCTTGTGACACTCATTAGTATATTGGCAATGTCACTTATATATGTAAATTCTTCCTGATATTCACGTTCTCTCTGTCTCTGTCTCCCTCGTATATGTTGTTCTTTTTCTTCGGTCTTATATTCAATGTCAGGGTCGGATTTTAGGAATTTGTGGCTGTGGTGGTGTGTACCATCTTCCATTAAAATCTTTCTATAGCATGTCACCTTCTCTAACCTATCAACTCCTAAATTCATATCGCATTTCTACGAAATGAGCCACATATCATAACCAAGAACACATATAAAATGTCTGGCGAGTATATTAAAAAAGCTGTAGAGGCCACATTGGAACAAGTGACAGCGTCTAATGGATCAACAGAAACACCTGTTTCAGTTCGCAATATAGGCAAATTGCCAAGATGTTTAGAAACACTGACTGCAGACACTGTCATGCGTTTGCCACAGACAATAAAGACAGTCAAAGAAGATGTTGGTGATACTGGAAAATCCGTCTGTGTCCTTAAAACGGGCATCTGTGCACTCGATGCGGACGATAAACAGGTAATTCATATGATACTAGACTTACCACCTGAATACAACCCAATATGTGAATACAGGCTCGATCCTTTAACGAAACAGCTCGATTTGCGATCTTTAAAACTTCTGTATTCGTTGTTCTCAACAAACCTTTCGACTGGAAAGATCACATAATTAAAATGCCATCAAGGACGTAGGATAAATACATGGAGAAGGAATGGCCTAAAAGCGTATACAGGGAGTTTATTGGAAAGGAACAAGTTCCGGTCAAATCAGATGTGTGCAAATAATACAGATCCAAGGTACTCGGCGCAAAAGTCTCACGAATTCATTCAAAATGTGTGTAGTGTCACACCAAGTACAATGAATATTTTCAAGAACATGCGCGTCAATGTCACGAAATATCATCAGGTTATTGTTGTCACAGATCACTTTAGGAACATGTGCGTATCCTACATTCAACTAAATCTCTTCCGTTATGTTGTGTCGTCCTCGTAAAATATCTATGCGGCAATGACTTGATTCTCAAGCTGAGCATTATCGTACACAAGATTGGTTTTATTTGCATCCAGAGAGTCAGTAGAAGATTCATCGTCATTGATGGGAAAGAAAAATGGACAACAGTTCCGCTTCTCATGATAGCAACATGGCTTCTCATAGATCTTTTATTATTTTGCGCTTTTGACATTCCTGTTATACATAATTACACGGTTGGTCATCAGCCGTTCGTGCAATCACGTACAACCGACCCCATATTAACCGTCATAAAACCATAATTAATAACAATCGTGCTTTTCTTTATCCAGCTGGACCAATGATCAGTGCATGAACTGAGTTTGGAAACACGGTTCCACCAAAATGCATATAAAGTTTAGGTTTTTGTTTGTGCCGATAAATCAATGACAATGAAAGAGGAGCTTTTCAAATTGTTGATTTCACTAAATTCGCACTTTTGCCAAAAGCATTTGCCAATTTATTTCAAATCTCATGATGTCCTTTAATAAAATAATATTATACCACGACCATGTCTTCGTATTGTATGCGATGTCGTAACATGACACGTGTTGCAAAATCCAACTCGATCTCAGACACGTAACGGATGAGCGGCATTTACTGGAAAAATTCGATTTGGGGGAAAGAAGTTCACATTCAACAGGAATGCCGCATAGGCGTTAAAGTTTGCGTCTGTGATAGTATAGCTGCATTGGCCATTAACAATGTTACCAGGTACACTACGAAGTACATACCATGATGAACACACGTTCTAGTTGCAATTAATGTGAGCTTAGTACATGGATAGATATACGAATTGATTCTAACAATTAACCAAAGTCTGGTGAGGTACCTATCAATCGTATTGTTAATGCATGCAAGAACATGGCCTTTCTTATAAAGTATCCGATGAGATTAGTTCACGCCAACGAGCCGGCGTGGATCTCATCCATGACTTGAATTTGGGTAATCCAACACTGGGATAAAGAATTGCAATAAATCCGTTAAAGGAGGTATGAAATCAGGTTTGCACTCGGTGGACAAAGTCCACTCGGCTCTGTCTCGTGGACAAACTTTCACTCATTAAAAGTAGATTATACCCATGCAAACAAACAAGCAATGGATACAAAAGTAGGACATTATTCACAAATACAGTACAGCCTTCGTGGGTATTATAGAGGTGGAAACGGTGTGGAAGAGCTAGGCAGTACAAAATATGTAACTCATGAGATTGCTCGAACATGGTTGGCCAAGCATGCGCTGCGGCAAATTTACCTGTCTATACCTAGGAAAGGTTCGATTTCTAAACATGTAATTAGGTTCACCAGGCTGATTTCTTACTTTTTCCATTTAATCATGATAAAAGGAAGCTGAATCGTTGACGTCAAGATTTTGCAAGTGTCTGAGATGCTCTTGAACGCATTTATGTACGCGGAGAACTCCCATTGCCACCATAGTTACAAATCGATCCTGGTAAAGAAGTTATATTATGTGTCGCTACGCTGTTGACCAAACACCATTCGTGAGTACGTTTCGGAAAGGTAAATGTACAACGTAACCAAGATACTGTGGAACGATTTAATCGCACACCTGCAGAACGGTTATTTGGTCATCAGTATGCGCAGAAACGGTTGATGATCGGTCTCAGGAGAACAATGAAGTCACATCCAAGACTGGATTAAAATCTGCCAATGCGAATCGAACGAAGACTGTCAATAGAGGCCCCGCTTTCAATCAAAAAATGCGTTCAGTCAGTACCTTTACAGCACCTGATTATCACTGGCCAAAAATAACACCAAAAATATCCCATTAAAAAAACGATTGTTAATTTCTTTTACATTTATATCTGTCCTGGGAGTGACCCATGATGGTGTTGCTATGAAGCTGGATTCATGAAACGGTTGATACGGTAAGAGATGCACCTCAAATTAGCAGCATCTTTCGAGAGCCCATTCCGATCCTACATTTGTGCATTCGTTCAACGTTTTTAGAATCTATTCAATGCATCTGTCAATTTCATCCCTGATCGAGCCGTCGTTCTTGAAGCAATAACAAATGCAATACGACGACGACAGTTTTCTTCATACTCACTTAATATTCCAAGGATGGCTTCTTTTCTTGCACGTTCTGGTAATCGGATAGTATGCTCACATGAAATTGTTGTATTTGCTGTACCGTTGATTTATTAGAGTCTCTTGCTGTCGTTGCAATCGGTGGTGGTGGTGGTTAGTTCTGTATAATAATGGGTCTCATTAATTCAAGTATATTAGTCTTTCTAATACGACTTGGTATTTATAAAATATTGGGGCAGTTATCCTTTTAGAAGACTCAAAAGCAATGACAAATTTTGATATGGTGGTTTTTTAGTCTCAGTATATTTTGTTTAGTGAATCAGCAAATAGTAATTATTTGCGGTAACCATAAATTACTGAAACCCAAATCACACAATTTATTTAAGAAAAAAGGTAATAAACATTTTATATGCCGTAAGGCAACATCCAGTAACATAGTATCATACAATTTTGGGGCAATTTGACTAATATCTCTAGTAAAAATCCATGACCACAAACATAAAAGCTTTAATATTTATGAAAAAGTCTTGAAGTAAACTTACCAGCCTCTCTACATAATGGGTTATATTTCCAAAATAAATCAGTTCATGAGAAAGGTATGCGAGCTGTTTCGAATATAATCACTAAAAATCACAGAGCTCTTATCCCATATAAAATAGAAATATAACAGTACAAACTAAATACTTTACTTGTAAATCCAATGATAAAGACACGTCTTATTCTTGTTATGGAGCAAAGAAGGTTTTCAAGAATGTACTGCGATTCTTTGTTTTGCTAAACAAAACAAACCATTGTATTCGAAATGCAGCCATAAGTGTAAATACTGATCGACTACTTAAATTGACTTGCCACCAAATGCAAAAGAATAATAGCAAGATTGCCTCGAGTCAAATATGATTACTTTTGTTTCTGTTTTGTTTTTTTTTCCAGAAAGACTTTTACTTACTTCAAATTACAATCAAGACATATAATAGACTAATCTTAGCAAATCATCACAACAAACAAAAATGGGTTTACAAGTTTGAACTATTTTGTTACACTCATAACATAAATACGTGTCCACCACGTTGGTCGGCGTAATGATACTAACCAGAGTTATATAGCAAATGAACACATAGTGCATATTATTTTTAGTCGATAGCGAAGACTGGCACTATACAATGCAGCAAAGCTTGACGTAAACTACAAATTATAATGACCACTAAGGCCAAATTATCAATCACTTATCTCTTTCAATGCCTCGTCTGCTTTCTTCAGTTTAAATCACTGTGTTCCGAAATTGTTCTTGGTGAGGAGACAGGTGAATTCGATTTTGATGGCTTTCCCGGCGTTCGCCATCAGTTTGCGGTGCAGGTGGGAGCTGGGAGAGTAGAATGTTTCTACCAAAAGTTACGGGAAGGGGCAACCTTTGATCTGACCTACAAGGTACTGTCAATAGTTTTTGTGAATATGTATGTATGTATGTATGTATGTATGTATGTATGTATGTATGTATGTATGTATGTATGTATGTATGTATGTATGTATGTATGTATGTATGTATGTATGTATGTATGTATGTATGTATCGTGGGGTTTATTGAGTGTGAACGATACAAGACAAAATAAAAAAATCATTACACAAAGATCCTAAACATCCAGATACTACAATTCTCGCGAAGTGCATTCGTCATAATAGACGTAGACACCATGAAAAAGGTATCGATAATGCAGAGAGTATACGAACGACTAGCGCATTTATCGTATTTTTCATGCGCCCCAAGCAATGATTAATCCCTCAGGCTATCACACGCTCACTAATGGCAAACTCGCACCTGTGTCACACACACACACACACACACACACACACACACACACACACACACACACACACACATTGAATTGGTCAGCTGATAATAATAATAATAATAATAATAATAATAATAATAATAATAATTTTAATAAGGTTTGAATCCTCAACTTCAATAAAAATGACAACCTTTATAATTTAAAGGTGTAAATATCTCTGAAATCGTGTTATAACATATATTTTATATCGTGTGTCTAATACAATTAATATTTTTCATAGAGGAATGATACTGCCCCAATTCTCTTACATGTACAAGGACCATGACTTTAGAAGACTTACAATTGTTACTAAAACTGGTAGACTACTTATATATAACATAAAGATTTGTTACATCTTTGGTACGTTTTTACTAGGGTGTGGCAGCCATTTTATATGTATGTCGGGTGTCGACAAGGCGAGTGTCCAGGTAAGATAGCGGTTATGCATGCGAAGCGCTTAACTCCTCTTTCCTCACAATCCACTGCACAAATCGGCATATAAAGTCCTTCATTGGCACCCAATGTAAATAGTCAAGTCAATATCAGAGGATGGTTGCTACTAAAATATGTAAATCGTGTTGTGAACTACTTAGTAGCAGGCATACCAGCAAGGAACCCGACTGATGGAAAAGGTGCATCATGGGAAAAGGTATGGCGGTTTGCAAAGATGGAGAACACTAGTCATCCGCAATCTCATTAAAATCAAAAATGTTATGCAGTTGTCAGCGAAAACGATACATAAATGTAAACAAGCAAAATTAACTTTCATAATTGAATATGAACCAATTACTCTTTAAAAGATTACTAAATATTTTATGTATCTAAGCCAATTTTTATGACTCAGAAGCTTTACACATTTTTGAGTCAACTGCATAGTTTTTAAAATTTTATTTGATTCAAATGATTCATATGAGTTTTTTTTTTGTCCATAGTGTATTTCGTTTATACTGCAGTACCTTGCCAAGTGGTTTGTTTCTACGCTGAACGCAACAAACAACACCAAATTGGTAAATAACAAGGCAGAAAAGTGAATGAGCAAGATGACCAGGTAGAAGAAGGAAAACTGACAAATTCAAGTCAAGGATTGAAAACATCATATTATGATGATATTGGAGATAGCAATGGAGGGCAACGAGAGAACAAAATCAGTAAGCACCTTCGCCAATGGCTTAGATGGTTTCAGAGTTAAATTTGGTCAAGGTGAGGTTATTTATGACGCCTAAGAACTCTCTGGACGAGAAGATAAGAGTAGCAGGTGTTGTAGTCAGGACAGGTTCGAATGGTCATTTTCCTGTGCAAATGTAACAGCAGATTGAAGACTTTTGCACAAGGACACTGTAAGAAAAACCAATTCTGAAAAAAAAAAATATTTTAAAGCAGACCATACCTAGTGCTGGAAGGAGACTAACTCGTCTGAGAGAAGGTCAGTGATTCATGATGTGCGACAGATAGTGGAGACAGAGTGGACTATCTAAGGATGTCCAACTGGGAAGCTAAGAAGAAGGTACCAGGTGGTCTTTTCTATAGGCAATATTAACGTGGCCAGATATCTGGAATTACAAGCCTTTTTGCAAATAGTTTCTGCTAAAGACCAGTGTATGGTCTTTGTCATTTCTAACAAATTAACACAGATATGGTCACTAAGGGAATCCCGCGTGCTTGTCCTGTTTGTAATAAAAGAGTGAGAAAAAGGCATGCATGCCAAATACTGCTAAGGTAAGGCTAATACATATTAAGGCTTGACAAGATTCTCCAAGAGATAGCATATATTTTGGAGGGCAAAGAAAAAAACTACTAGTTTCATCAACAACCGAGAATCTTTATAAACTTTGTTAAAGAGGGAGAAACTCGTAAGAAATTATCGGAAAGGATGAAAATCTTCGAGGAATCAGCGAGTTGGGGGATGATGTTTCAATTTTGAAGCTGATGTCTTCAAGCAGATAATACGACATTGTCTTAATAGATATGAGAAAGAGTAAACGATTCAAAACAAAAGATTGAATGAGAAAGAGAGATTATTGCAAGAATACGAAGACTCATTCATCAATGAAAATGTTGGTAAAGGCAAACAATTAAAATTTATTTTGTAGCAACTGCTAAACATTATGGAAGCTAATTTACGATTATATATTGAATTATAAAAGCTATATGTGATTGGTTACTTTCATACGTTACAAATGGCTTCCATATTTTTCTGCCTGAGAGAGAAATGCACTTAGGAAACAGCATGCCATGATCAGCTGGTACACATTTATATGGAATTAAAGAATTTACTTACGTTTTATATTTTTCGAGAAAAAAAAGCAAGGTTATATTCTTCATTATGTGTTATATTTAGAATCGTCACATGTTTCGTTCAACACCAATTCAAGAAAGGATAGTTAGTTATTTACCTCAAACGTTTGGAACTGATAAAGTTCTAAAAAATAATACATGAAATTCTTGCATACATAACCACAGAGATTTAGTTTATTTACTTGTAATTATTTGTCCACATATTCAAGTACGCAATAAAAGCCCTTCTAAAACTTAGTGAAAATGCAATACCGGCACACATCCCGAAAAAACCCTAGTATTTTTTCTGTTACATCCAAGACGAACATTGCCTTCTTTATTAACTTTGTCGATATTTGGGCCCAACGATCATTACATGTAACAATATTCCAACAGAAGGATATATACATTCAGCAAAGACGCACAAAACTAATTGGAAATAGAATGCTTAACTTAGGTCACTTTTTTATTGAAATACAATTGCTCCACTTGGAGAAAGAATTGTGAGTAGGAGTATTACAACCAGATGTAGTCTCAGTCTTAATTTTGTCACTCAGAGTCATATGTTGAGGAAGAAAGACGGACTAAAAGGATTTTCTCTGCCTGCCAAGATTGGGAAAAAATACAACTTATATGAATATTTCTCGAAATAGCGTAAGCTTAGGTCGATCGTTCAGTGATGGTAAGCTGAGTCCTTTAAGATGAGAATAGAGTAAAGAAGGGACTCTTAACATTACGATATACACATCAGATATTTGGCATCAGACGAGTAAAGACTGATACGACTTCGTCATATGGGTTGTGCTCGTATTGTTATAAACATAAACAAATGCGAATCTGAGTCAAGACTGTACAAGTCGGCAGATACGGACGTCATGTCTCACACTGTTCATTATATATCTTCTTGCATCACTCTCACACAGCCAGTCGACACAGCATAGCAATCTTTTAAGTATTATGGTCTTTTTCAGTCAAGTTTAATACAAAGGACATCGCACACATTGTCGCACTTCAAACATATTTCTATATCGAAAATGGGTATGTTTTCGTCCCATTTATGACTCCATATTTCTAACGTTGCCCAATACAGCCTTTGTAGTAGACGCGTTTTATTATTTACACACATTGTCGCACTTCAATCATTTATACAACGAAAATGGGTATGTTTTCGTCTCAATTATAGATCCATATTTCTATGTCCCAATACAGCCTTTGTAGTAGACGCGTTTTATTATGTACACACATTGTATCTTCCATGATTCCTGCCATTTATTCATTATTCATTCTATAAAAGTAACTAATTGTGTTACTAAATTTTTATTATTACTTTTAATCCTATAGGTACTACGGGGCGATAACAGAAAAGTAAATGTATTCCTCAAAAATCCTAACCAGACAATCATAGATTCAATAAAAGATAAACCAGATGGGAATATTGATAGGATAGTGACAGAAACGGGTAAGTTAAACTCAACCCTTCTTATAAATATTTCTTGCTATCATGCAGCTTTCATGTATACGTGCTTGCTAATAGAGACATATATTTAAAAACTGTTCGTCGAACAGACACACAGATAGGAAGATAAAATAACCCGTAAACATAAGGGCTGAAAGAAGCTCAATGATGGATTGACTGACGGACTATAAATAAACTGACATACTGAAATTTCTCTTAAAGCTAACATGAAAAATAATGTTATAAGCACATCAACACACGTGAACCATGTGTCTGCTTGGCTAACCACTTCCTGGATTGATACTCATGGATATGCACGTCTAGCTAGCATGCTGTTTCATTCGCACATTCTCCCGTTTGCTTGTAATGTGATGTGATTATGATTTTTAACGTAGCTTTAACAAAGTCTCAGTCATATAGCTAAGATGTCTCCAGTCTGGCAGTTTATAGTGATGTTTAGCACTGGGGCATCATGCCGCAGACATGTAGCATGATAACCCACAAATTCACATTATCCTGACACCAGGCCGACCAGCCCTAACACTACTTCTTAATTCTGAGCGTCACGCGAGGCAGCTGTTAGTATCATTTTTGTAAGTCTTTGTTATAACAAGACTGGGGATTGATCCCACAACCTTCCACATCCAAGGCGGACGCTCTAACCACTAGGCCACCGGAGCGGTTCCCGTTTGCTTGTACTCACCTACTGGTATCAAAGACGAAAAGCATCAAGAAGATAAAAAATGCGCAAAGTTTAGACATTTTAGTCAAAGATTTATAATTTCTAACTAGCATATTCATTGTATTCCCGTGTCGTCTGCGTCCAATATTTGTAATTTGAAATAATTTCTAAACGAAATGGACAAATAGATCGTAGGAACCCTTGTATACATACGTTAAAAGAGAAGCAATTCTAATATCAAAGGTGTTATTGCAATTATCAAACGAGTCACATTTGTTTCTTGAAAAACATAGACTCGCCCATGCAAATATGACGACAGTTTTATTAAAGAAACTGCCGTTTGATTCATCATGCCAACAAGTTGACAGTGTTTGAGAGTCCCTGGTCACCAGGTTAGATATCATAAATCAATTCATAAAGTGACTTAGTTTTGTACATTATTTATATCCTTGAAGTTCTATTTTTAATAGCGATATGAGGATTAGAAGAAACGGAATGGCGTAAGAATATTATAGTTGGCAGTCTGACTAGTTACATAGATAAGTAGATGAAGATACGTCAACTGATAAATTTGCACACACACACACACACACACACACATATATATATATATATATATATATATATATATATATATATATATATATATATATATAGAGAGAGAGAGAGAGAGAGAGAGAGAGAGAGAGAGAGAGAGAGAGAGAGAGAGAGAGAGAGAGAGAGAGAGAGAGAGAGAGAGAGAGAGAGATTTGAACATAAACATTCGTTCCTGGAATGTTTACATCCAATTCGACGAAGGGAAGAGATATAATATATAAATCAAATACTTCGATTTCCTATTATTTGACTGGCTTTTTGCAAGAATCATTTAGTGCAATTGTATTATATACACTTTTCTTTTGTATAGGTGATTATTCGATATGCATCGACAACACTTTAAGCCTCTTCTCGTCCAAATTAGTCTATTTGTACTTGACGACGTTTGTCGAGTCTGAATGGGATCAGTACTCCAAGGAGCTAGATGACATTCACGTGGCGGTGTCAAACTTCGCGGTAGGTGTAATTTTGTCAGTGTTTTATATGATTGTTTTCTCTATCAGCTGCCTCGAAAGTATATATATATATATATATATATATATATATATATATATATATATATATATATATATATATATATATATATATATATATATAATATACAATTGTTCTTCTTTGTGAATAATATGTGAATTTTATAACGGCTTTTATCATCTCTCTCAATTTCTATAAACTCTAACCGACTTTGTGTAATGCTGTTCAGAAAGAAAGCGTAAAATACTAAACAATATCTGGTCAAAATTAAAGGCTAGATTTTCGTCACGATCCAGCCAACAACCTACATAAATAAAGTATATAAACTCTTAAGATCATGAAATGGAATGTTGAAAACGTTAGATAGCATACCAATGGTGGAATTGCTATTTGATGTTGAGGAAGCTATTATGTTATTGGAGAATTTCCTATTCGATAAATAGCTATGCATAAGCCCTAAGCAAGATTTCATTATCTTAAATACGGCTCTAAGACTAATAGAAAATCTCTTTCAGAAAGTAAAATGATGAACATCAATCTATCACACCAAATATCGACTAATTTTTTTATGCAAGAGGGAATAAATAAATTTTATATATATATATATATATATATATATATATATATATATATATATATATATATATATATATATATATATATATATATATATATATATATATATATATATTAGAGGCAATGGAGTGGAGATGATAAGGGCCGTTTAACTTTATCTTCTACCTTACTATTCTCCACCATCTTCTCATCTTCTTCATTGCATCTTTCGGCTTTTTCTTCTTTTCATTAATCTTTCTGCTTCTCTTCCTCCTCCTATTTTTTCTTTTCACATTCTCCTCTTTACAGTTTATTATTGTTCGCTCTCATATGTTCATTTTCCTCTTTGTCCTTCTTCTCATCCTTCTCATCTTTTTTTCAGGTCTCTTAAGTTTTTCCTTGGCCTTTCTTTAACTATTTATCTCTATTTTCATTCGATGAAGACTAAAACATCCATCTTCCAACCTGGTCAACATTTTCCCCACCGTCCCTATGTCGTCCACCACTTCTTGCAATTCTGCAATTTAGACCTGACCTTTGCTTGAAATCTCTATCAAGTAATCGTCTCCTATCTTCATTTCCTTACTGTTGGCCACGAGAGATTCAGTGCGAGAGGAGAACCCATGCGTCATTCAGATACTAGTCCAATATTTCTTCTTGACTCATTATCAGATATTTATCGTGTTGAAGTTGAAATTGATTAGGATGATCGTTTTGACATCCGAGTAATGTTTCTTGGTAAACGCTGTAATTGTTTCTGACAGATGTTTAGCAAAACAGGAGAATACATGTTGTTCTTGTTCTGGTCATCTGGACATGACCATGTCCTCTTCGTCTTTGTCTTTTGTTGCGGGTTCTACGATATCATCCCATTCCATTTCCAAAGATTCTTTGCTATTCAAAGAGGGATAAGAGTTGTTCATAACATTTAATGGTTTAGAATGACTTATCTCAAGCTGTTGATATGTATCTTATTATCCAATTTTGGATACAAGTTGATGTTCACCGTCTCGGGCAGAGGATCATGGAACTGAAGTTCCACACGCAGTTGACCTATTTTTAAAGGATGGAAATGTCCCTCATCGCTGCCATGGTATGGAGTGAAATCAATGACCCACAAGGTGTAACGTTCTGGATAATCGTCTTTGGTAATACCACGGCTGGTGTTGGTCTCTAACTGTCCCGTGGCTTCGTATAGGGGCTAATACGATCTCAAGTAATTATTTTGTGGAAGGTTAGGTTCGCAGGGTCTCGTACACAAGGTCTTGCCATCCCAACTGACTTTAATCTTGGACACGTTGTAGTTTTCAAACTCGAAAGTTTTTTGATTGCAGGCTCCGTTTAAGGCTGTATTGCTGATGCCAATGATTAAAAGATTGGGTAATTGTGCTTGGAACAGATGACCTTCGATCTCGGATTGGAGTGCAGTGGCAATCGTGAAGGTATTTGCTTCCACAAGTCGTATCGGATACTTGGCGGTCGTTCTGCTCAACGTGTAACAGATTAATTTCCCACTTTATGGTTGACATTTGTAAGCGTTTCCCACTTTATGGATGAATGTTTTGTATGCGTTGTCAGCTGACACCATCAAAAGGATGGCGTTACTGCTGATATGCAGTATTAGGCAGACATTCACTATGTGCAGCAAACATTTTTCTTGCAACAACATGTCCGAGTGCAAGCGATAGATCAGTTCTAAACTTCGATGAAGTTTGATTTTCTTTCGATGCTCGTCGAATCCATTATTGGTTCAATCTTTATCCGCCACTTTATCGAACTCACCCGTTGTATAAGGTTTCCAAAGCACACATGGTTACTTTGCTTCTTTTTCCGTACGTCAAGAGATTGTCAAGGCACACTCGGTAAGGGTTTAGTATCCATACTATTGATGACCGGTTTGTTATTTAACTACAAATCCACTTCCCTGAATACGTAATGCACGAAATTGTTTATAGGACCTGCCGGCTCATAGGAGTTTAGTTCAGCGTTGTCAGTTGGGATCACGTTGACTTTCAAATTCAGATAACTTCCATTCAGATCGGGCTGTCCTTTGATTTCAAATTCGATGAAAGCTGAATCTTTTAAAGACAGGACTGTATAAAATTCTATCCACTGAGATTCTTTCATTGTCGTCATGGTGAGATACATTGGAAATATATCCAGTCTCGATATGGAACATGCCCAAAACTGTTTGTGCATCTTTTTTTTCTCACTGTTATTTAATGATTAAAAAGGTGTAATTCTAGGTCTTTCTGGCTGATTCGTCAAGGAAGCAGGAACACCTGACTCGACAACACTCATTGCATTTATAGGAGTTTCTCGTCGGCCAAAACTGTCTTTGCCAGTTTGAAGCAAGACATTTTTGCTTTCTCACAAAAACGTTTCTTTGGGGTTTTGTTTGTCAATGATGACATTTTAGAGAAATACTTTGCCATGCGTCAATGCGATATTTTTTTAAATGCGTGTCACTATCGGTTTTAAAACGGAGGCCACCCAACAAAAGGCCCATTTCAGCATATCTCCTCGGTACATAGAATTCATGATATTTCCTTTGCTCATCTTGATGTCCCCACCCAACATGTCAAACAGTTCAACTCAAAAGGCAATAGCCAACGTTTTGTTATCTGAAAATATTATTAGTAGGCGAAGGGCTACTTTATGGAACTCGACCGGAACACAACGTTTCGTTTTGTGCAAGGTTTTGCTAAACATATCCTTGCACCGGGAATCAAGGGTGTCTACCAGATATTTACCGCTAAACAAATTGCCTGGCAGAAGTTTCAATATATAGATGTACCGGGAAGTACTGGGAGATACATTTTGTTTATTAGAGGATTTTAAAGTTTCATTTTAATTGAAGTATTGTTGCAATTGGTCGTCCAGAACTTCAACCTTAAAAGTGCGTTGACTTTTTGTGATCCTATTGATTTGTGTAAGTCGAATCATTTCGACCAAAGCCACTTTTGAATGGGTTTCGTCACCCAATTAGATGTCATTATGTAATCTGGCTGTGAAACAGAATAAAGCTCTATGGGGAAACACACCAAAAGAACTGACACCGGGTAACGTTAAGTAAAATTTGATTATTCATAATTCTAGAGTTATGGTGTACGGTGGGTTGCTGGGGCCATAGGAGTATCTAAAAGAGGATTGTTGCTGTTTTAGGAGTAGTGACTGTTGGAAGGGTGACTAACCTTTTGAAGAAGGCTCCTGAGTAGTAGAAGAAAGTAAGAATCCGAGCTCAACAACCCCTCTCCCCACCCCTCCAGACCTCCAAACAAATACAAAATACCTAGGTAACGTAATAGAACACCTGTTGCAATCAACAATTGCGCTAAGAATCCGAGCTTAATAACCCCTCTTCCCACCCCTCTAGACCTCCAAACAAATACAAAATACCTAGGTAACAGGTAAAATTTAATTACGTGATCTTCCAGAATAAGCAAAATGATATGTCAGACTCAATCTTCCAAATCATTACGATTTAGCAGAGCGTGGCGATTGTGGATAAATTACGCATTAGAATTCCAGTAAGGTAAGTGGTATTATATAAAATTTTATGTTATATCATACTTCTTTTGATAATCTTTCTCATATTTGCTGATCCTCATGGGTATAATATCTGTTAACATATTGTCAATAATACGAAATTCACGTAATAAATCATCCATATTATATTTAACTCCTCGTAGGTAAGACCGGATCTGATCAAGTAGTTTCTTGTAAGTTATAATTGATGTTAAGCAGCCGTGCTTTTTTATCGAAATTTTAGGTTCAACTTTTTTACAAGCTGCTGTAAGAGAAACACCAACACCGGATATGATTAACAAAAACGGGTTAATGATATACCACTTGAAATTATGCCAGAACTAGTCATTAACAAGGGTAGATATGATATTACTCGAAGTATTTTGTTATAATATTTGTAGCATTTTTTTACGCACCAAAGTTTTTTTGTGATAATATTTGTAGTATTGTATTAGTGCGTCAACATCCTGTCCTGGAATATCTTTTGAAATATGATTGAAATCAACTATACTTTTTTCATTATAATATTTGTTCACATAATCTCAGGCTTGATTAAGTAACTAGTTGAGGTGTTTCAGCCACAAATTCCAGACAATACCAATGTGACACAGCAGTTAATTTTTTGTCATCTGCTATTAGCATAAAAGTTTCTTCAACATCTTTGTTTAACACAATAGACACGGTTCCAGAGAAATTACCAGTCGAGTGACGCCATGGAAATAAGGTAAATATATTAAACTTTGCACTGCTAAACACGAACAATCTATACACACCAGTGACCTCTGCAGTATGTTTAAAAGTGTTATTTTGCGGCGACCAAGTAGACATTCCAGAAGCAACAGTATAGACAATATTTTTAATCTGCTTGTGAGGAATTTTAATCATACTCGTTTTCTCAACAATACTAGGAATTCCACTAATAATATCGTTGAGTTTTGTGTTAATATTATCGAGGGTAATATCAACAGACGGCGGACTTCCAAAAAATTCGTTATTGATTTTGTTTATGTTTCTGCGAAAATTTAAAAACGTGGTGATGTGATTAGTAAAATCAGTTTTGAACTTGGTGATTTCATTGTTGATATCATCAACATATTTCTTTGTTACAGCATCAAAATCAGATTCTGGTGTTCTAAGGTTAGTAATGCTATTATTGTTCATGTTGAGAAACGCGTACATTATACTACCACGCACCGACACGTACTTTGATTCCTGATCATCAACATATTTCTTAGTAGCAGCGTCATTATCCTCAGTTGGGTTTCCAAGGTATGTGATCTTGTTCTGGGTCATAACAATGTTCCCCGTAAATAAATCACCTGCTTTTCTAACATAATCGTTAACTGACCTACCCGAATCTTCTATCTTACCTTGATTATTAAAAGTAACAATATTATTAGCAACTGCAGTAGGATTTCGTACGAGTACATCTGACAATTGTACATTACTCGTCTTTAATCGTCCTTGTTTGTCCTGGAAAACTACAACTTCATTTGGATCTACACTTGCAACGTCTAACAAATTGTTGATTTCATTTTTGAGCTTATCAAGAGTCGCATACTTGGATAAGTCACCCTGATAACCTTCTGTTAATAAATCTACTGCTAATGTTCCAAATTTTGTATAGTATCTCATTATACATATCGTTATGCACAAAATTGTTGGTTTAATATAACATAAAATTATACGATGGCGAAGATAATAAACTTTGACACCGAGCGATTGGTGAAGCATAAACATAACAATGAACTTCCAGACTGTCATTATCTTATTGTTGGGAGAACTGGATCTGGTAAAACAAATTTGTTATTAAATCTTTTACACAATAATAACCTTAACTATGATAAGGTGTATATTTACACCATCAACCCCCAACAAGACAAATACAAATTATTAAACGAGTATAATGATAAAATTCGTGATGAACTTGGCATTGGTGATGATATATTTTTGATAAAACAACCAGAAGAACTCGTTCCAGTGAATGAACTCGATTCGTCAGAGCATAAGATAATCGTCTTTGATGATATTCCGCTAAACAATGAGGAGATGAACAAGATTAGATCATATTTTTCACTATCACGTAATAAAAGATGTAATTCTGTTTATCTTGCCCAAGGTTTTTATAATGTTGATAGGTTTATTAGGCGAAATACGGGTTGTTTCATATTATTTCCCGGACTAGATAATGTGGATGTGAGAAATATTGCAAACGAACAATGTGGTGATGTTACAAAAGATAAATTTATCGAATTATATCATCGAGCAACTAAAGATCGATATAGTTTCTTTTTATTTGACAAGCTAGCGCGTGATCCAACCAAGATGTTTCGTTGTTGCCTTGAGACGTTTCTATGATATAATTTTGTAAAGCGTATAAAAATAATGGACAAACATCAACAGAAAAAAATCGAATTACTAAAAAAGTTTCTCGAAACTCGAGCGGCTTTTAAGAAAAAGGTGGAAGAAGCTCGACGTGGACAAGTTCAAGCAGAAGAAGAAAGAACCAAATTTTTCAAACCTGTTACTGAGGTGATGCTTGGCAAGCAGCCAGAAATACAAACATCATCTCCAGAAGAACTAGCAAAAATGAAAGAAAAGGGTTTGTTTGGTTTACTTGGAGAAAGATCAAAAGAAGAAACTGTAAAAATTGTAAACGAACTTGTAAGAAACATTGCTGATCCTGCTGCACGACAAGCTGAGTTTGACAGGCTAATGAACAATCCTCTTGAACTTCAACACGCAATAACAAGATTGACGGTTAATCCAGATGAGATAAGAAGTATGATGGAAAAATTATCAGAACAAACTGAAGAATTAACTGAGAAACAAAAAATATTACAAGAAAGTGTGATAAAAATGGTACCTTTTGGAGAATCTATAAAAATTTACAGAAGACAAGCTAGGTTTAAAATAGAATATGATGAGTATGAAGAGTTTATGAAAAATAATAATATCATTGATATTGACCAAGTTCGAACTTGGTCAGACGAAAACTATGATAATTTGATAGAAAAATTAGAAAGAATTAAAGAAGTTGGTGAAAATGCTGATGATGAAATTAAAGATGAAAAAGATGAAAGAAATATTCCAACATTACTCAATTATATTAGAGATGGAATTATAGCTGAAATTTTACTAAAAACATTAAAAAAATATCAAAATAAACCAGGAGGTTATAGTAAAGGTTGGGATTTTAAAAGACTACTCAAACAATATGAAAAAAACGAGATAAAAGATTACCAGAGGAAAGAACTTGAGGTGGAGTTAAAGTTTTTACATCAAACGCATAGTCGATCGGCTAATGCTGTTGATATCCTCTAAAGAAGCTGGTAATGAAAGTGTAGAGATTGATAACGACATTATTGATATACTTGATCATCTAAGATCGAGTGGATTACTAACATCATCCGAGTACGAAATTTTACACCGCGATCTTATCTAAAATATTAGTATAATGCAAACAACATTATTGCTTGATTCATCACAAATAACAGGAAACAGCGCGAATTTTACAGTAAATTACAACCCACCAATAGAACTAGATCCTGCAAAACAGTATGAGATTGGATTAATTTCTTGTACTTGTTGGAACGCCATGCCGAATATTAAAACTGGGGTTAATGATGAAATTTTAATCGTTAATGTTAAACAATCTCCAACATCACAAAAAGATTTTATTGATATACAATACAAACTACAAATTCCACAAGGAGCTTATAACATTACCGATCTAAACAGAACAATAAAAGACCTTCTAACAAAAGCTGGTGGGAATGCTGATAATTTCGAATTAGCGGCGAATTATAACACCTTACGAGCTAGGATAACAGTGAAAAGAAATATGAAAGTCCTCTTTGAAGAAAGAAGTTTTGGAAAGATGTTAGGTTTTACTAGAGTTTTATACTATACCACCGGTGAAGATAAATCTTTGACATTTGATGGAGAACTACCAGTAGATATCACAGAAGTAAATACAATACTCATCAATTGCTCTATCGCATCTGGATCTTATACGTCAAAAGGCAACCGCGGACAAACGATCTACAGTTTCTCACCAGAAGTCCCACCAGGTTCTCTCATGCAAATCAATCCGCGACAGATCATCTACTATCCAATAACACCTGAGAATCAAATTACAAGCATTACAATGCAACTCACAGACCAATCTGGACGACAAATAGACGTGAACAACGAGATAGTCACGTATTACTTACACCTACGCACTGCCTAGGCATGTGATTTTGTGTACATAATTTTATAAAATGAGACGAAGAAAAGTTTATCGAAGAAAAATCGTAGGTGGATTTTTTGGAAATATATTTACAACAATTGCAGAGACTATTCCAGGAATCGCGCGTAAAGTAGCGCCCATTGCACTTGACGCCGGTAAAGCTTTCGCTACAGGGGCGGCATCTTCAGCAGGCACTGCAGTAGGGCAAAAGATTGCTGATAAGATTAAAGGACCTTCCCCATCAGAAATAAAACGAGTAATATCAGATATTGCGCCAACAGAAGAAACAAAACGAGCTATGATAGCTACAACAAAAAAATTATTATCGCCGAGTGGTGAAGAAATAGTACGTAAACTTGTAAAGAAAACAAAACCGATGACCCCTGCTGCCTTTTAATTTTGTGTAACGATTATAAAATAAATGTCAGCTAAAAACTATCTCGATCTTGCAGAAGAAATTGATACTGACGATGCTGTAACAGAATTAGAGTATGTCGAGTATTTAGATGAAAACTCGAACGAACCGAATAAAACTGGGGTTAGAACTTTTAACACAAGAGACGAGGACGTGTTTCTACTACCCCATAAGGCAATGTTAGAAGTGCGTGGTCAAATATTAACTGTGATAGGTGGTGATATTGCAGCTGATGCAGAAATCGCTCTCGTCAATAATGGTTGGAGCTTGTTTAAGAGTGCACGATACCAACTGACCAATCAAACCGTAGAAGATATTTCAATGCATTTACCCATAGCGAGTACAATACTAAACATCGTTTCGTTTAGCGATGACTATTCCAGATCAATAGCCACAAATATGATGTGGTTCAAAGATACCTCATTAGGTACAGCTGTTTCGAGTGAGTTTCGTACTGGTGCTGGTAATACTGCTGCAAATAACAAGAATCTCATCGCCAATCCTGCTGCTAATGATGCCGCTGCGATAGGTAATTCGATAAGATTAGCCTTTACAAATATAAGACAACAACAATATAACGAGGGATTTACCAAGCGAAAAGCATTTGCCGCAGAATCTCGCCAAATAACGATGATGCTTCCGTTAAGTACAATCTTTGGATTTTGCCGTGATTATAACAAAGTGTTTCGAGGAAAAAAACATACGCTTATATTAGATCGAGCTGATCAAAACGATTGTATAATACACGCTGGTGGAGTGGCTGAGGGACAGTTTTCTATTACAAGATTAGCACTGTGGATGCCTTGGGTTGTCCCTTCATTAGCTAAAATGATGGAGCTCGAATATTTACTAGCCACCTTTACAAAAAAGATACACTTCCAACAGAACAGGATTTATCAAACAGCTATTCCCAACGCGACTGATTACACGTGGCGTGTAACGACCACGCCCACCGAACAACTACCGCGACACTTGTTCGTCGTATTTCAACGACAAGCACGTCATAACAATCAGGAAATGAACAACTCCGTATTCGATAACCCAGACGTTAGACGAATATTTGTGAGAGTAAATTCCAAACAGTATCCTGAACGTGCAATCGAATGTAATTTTGCCGTAGACGCCACCAGAAACATCTCTCGGCCGTACATGTATCTTATGGAAGCAATGCAAAAATATCAGAACGCGGACAGTGGATCTCAAATATCAATAGAAGAGTTTCGATCGCTCTATCCCATCTTTTACTTTGACGTATCAAAACATTTGGAGCGTGTTGTGGGATCGACTGCAGATATTGAGGTCACGTGGACACTGGGCGATGTGCCAGGTGAACAGTATAACGTATACGCGCTATTGGTTAGTGATCGATTTCTGACCATCGATTCAATCAAAGGAAGAATGACAGTACAAGTTTAATCTAACAACTTGGTTATAACATTATGAAAACCAAATACACAACTCGAGAAATATACCTAACATCTGGTCAAGTTGAAAAATTATCAGCAGCTGTTGCTAAACGCAGCTTTGTTTCTTTGATGATCTCTCCGGAAACTTCAAATAAAATTGCAGTAAAAGTCATGCTAACGCAACAACAAATCAATAAACTCGATCGCAACAAACCTTTTGTGCTGAAATTATCTGTTTCTCAGGTAACTGCAATGTCAAAAGAAGGTGGATCTTTTGGACCAGCGTTATCAGTAATAGCTAGCAAAGTTTTACCAGTACTTGGTACACTTGGACTTGCGGCTGCGTCAGGAGCAGTCTCTGGCGCAACGAAGAAAGCAGTCGAAGGTCGTGGTATCAAACAAATCTATCGTTAATTTTATGTAACAGTATAAAATAAAATGCCAACGAAAAAAAAAAAAAATCATCGAAAAAAAAAGAAAACAACAAAACGCAAACAAACAAAACAAGGAGGAATTATTCCTTTCGCTCCACTTTTAGCGGGACTAGCGGGAATTCTGCTGCCAAACTTACTAGGAATCGGACGCGGATTAACTCTACCAGGGACCAGACGTTATTGAGCAATTTTGACATCATTGAAAAATTGAAGGACGTTGTTGGATTTCGAGGAGTATTTTCCTAGGATGAACTCGATGACGTACCAACAGGCAGTTCTTGTGTTGTAAATATTGAAAACTTCAATGATGGCTCTGGCACCCACTGGGTTGCTGTCCACGATAACAATTATTTTGATTCGTTCGGACTTACTCCAAGCGATCTCATAAAAGAATATATTTTTAAAAAATTTGATAAAATAAATTATTCGTCTAATCAACTACAGCCGATTGGAACATCAGCTTGTGGTTATTATTGTATCATGTTTGTCAGACAAATGCACCAGAGTAAAAGCTCTGGGAGTAAAAACTTTTTAAAGTTTATTTTACAATTTGATGAGCATCCTTCTCATGCGAATGATAAGATTGCAATCAATTTTATCTAAACTCCTTGATATAATAATGTCAACATACTGTCTCAAATGCAAAACTAAAACAGAGAACAAGGAAGAGATGACGGAAAAAACGAAAAATAATAGAACGATGTTAAAAAGTATTTGTGCAATCTGTGGTAGAAAGAAAAGTATGTTTTTGAAAAAACAAGTAGGATCTAGCGTTGATAGAGTTATCTTGATCGACGATTAATTTTATGAAACAAAATAAAATAAAATGAAATGCAATTGTGATTGTGACAAAGATCTTTGCATAGAACAAGATAAAATCATTACGTACTGTCAACGTTGTAACAACAGAGAAATAATAGGGTTAGGTATAGATATACATAAACTAATTGGTAAATTACCAAAACCAAAAGGCGGATGGACTTTGCCTGGTCATCGGTATACAGGTCCTTACAATCCGCTAGATCAACAACTAGATGAAAACGACAATCCATTGCCAGGACAAGAGCCTTATAATCAAGTGGATGCAATAGCAATGCGTCACGATATCTGTTATCGTGATCATGAAAACTCGAAAGCAGATTGTGATAAAGTAATGTTAGACGAATTATATGATATGGATCCAACAAACATGAGAGAACGTTTTGATAGAAGATTTGTTCAGGGAATGATAGGAGCAAAATATAAACTCGGACTCGGAGAGTCTCGTTAATTGCCTCGCGATCGGGGAAAAGAATTATACGATGATCTTGCAGTCGAACTACACAGACCTAAAAAAAAAAGTTTCCGAGACGTAAAGTTGTTGCAAACGCTGTAGATGATATCTGGGCAATACATTTGGTAGATGTATCCAATCTGGCTCAGTTTAACGATAATAAGAAATATTTGTTTAATGTCACAGATGTTTTCAGCAAAAACGCTTTTAGTGTGCCAGTTTCAGATAAAACAGGAACGTCAATCACTGATGCGCTAAAACAGATAATAACGAGTACAGAAAGAAAGCCAAACAAAATCTGGACTGATCATGGAGCCGAGTTTTTTAACAAAAAGTTTGAACAGTTTCTAGAACAAAATAATATAAAAAAAATACGTTACAGGAAACAAAGGCAAAAGCGTTGTTGTCGAGAGATTTAATCGCACGTTAAACGAAAAATTACACAAACATATGACAGCTAAAAACACCAACAGGTACATCGATGACCTTTCTCAAATCGTAGGCGAATATAATAACACGAAACATCGAACAATCAAAATGTCACCCAATGACGCTATCAAAAATCCAATATTAGCAAACGAAAACATGTACCGCAGACATAAATTTAAGGTCGGTGATAAAGTTAGAATCTCTTTGACTAAAAAGATATTTGAAAAAGGATTTACTCCAAACTGGAGCGAAGAAGTATTTGTTGTTGATAAAGTACTCTTAACAATACCTGTAACGTACGCGTTAAACGATCTGGCAGGGGAACCTATAGTAGGTAGTTTTTACGAACAAGAACTACAAAAAACTGAACAAGATGTTTTCGTTATCGAAAAAGTGATTAGGAAAAAAGGCGATAAAAGTTTAGTCAAATGGCGTGGGTATAGCGATAAATTTAACAGCTGGATTCCAACCCGGTCGATTTTATCGACTGTGAAATAATGCTATTATAAATTTCCTCATACTTTCGTTTGATAGATACACCTTTTACTGGTTTACATAATGATATTAGATATTGTCTGCGATCGTCAGAGATCGTCATTAGATTAAAAATCTTGACAAAGATGAAATCAAATTTTATATTTTTCTGTCGACCTGAAATTTTGATATTTAAAAAAGGTCTGATTAACTGCAAAAATACCTGCTGTTCGGTAACGGTAAAATTAAATTTTATAATTTTTTTTAGCAATGTGATACTTGACATTATATTTTCCAGTGGTTGGTCTGCTATAATTATATCTGTTAACGACGGTGACTATTTCACCATCATCAGACTCGTTGTTATATAAAATATCATCTTCGTTATAACCAATAGATTTGTCTATCATATCATTAGAGATTGTGGAGACCTTATCGCTGATATCACTAGTATCTTCTTCGTATAGTTGATCGAGTCGTTTCATCATATCCATATTATAATATACTTTTTATCTAATTTGTTGTTATAAGATGACTGACAAGGTAAAATATCACCAAAAAGTTAAGGTATTAAATTACCACGAACTGACCGAAGCAGTAAGAAAATGCCTGTCAGGTTATAGTTCATATTCCGTTGACGTTATTGTAATGCAAGGTGATTCTCATAAAATATTACTAACAGAAGCAGAAAAAAATTGATGAAAATGCAGTAACGACGATAAAATTTGACTGCGATGATATTATAGCATTTGCTCATCATTGTTTGACTAAAACCGAATTACAAAATATTATTAATCATCATATCTAAAAATAATACTAGCATCATATTTGTTTGCAAAAGCTGATTTTGTTGCTCCATCAGCTACAAATTTTACTGCTCTGGGATTTATATTATAATATTTCGCCTCAGCTGTAATTGATTTGAATTTGATCTCCTCATCCGTTTCAAGGTTTAACGAAATAACAGGTTTTATTGGGCATCTAAAATTAATACCACCACCTCGTCCTTTTCTCACATTTTCCTGTTGGGTCACTAGCTCCAGATTTTCCAATCGATTGTCTGTTTTTACGTTATTGATATGATTAATAACCAGACCATTGGGTATAGATCCGTTGAACACCTCGTAAACAAACCTATGACCAGTATAACAAACTTGATCTGTCGATGTTCCTCTAACAGTTACTATAAGATATCCCATATTGTTCATGGAACTAAGAACTTTTTTAGTTTTTCTGTTTCTAATAATACCGCGATCGTTAGCCTCGTATAAATCAAAGACCGGATGCGGCTGAAACTCGTTTTGTAAGGATAAATTTTCAACATTATCATCAGTGACTTTACCGTTATAATGATATACTCGTTTCCCCTCTGGAATGTCATCGCAAAATAACGTGTAAATAAAATCTTTTCTAAACATCGTAATCCTTTCAGTATTATCTCCCTTTACACTAATCGTATAACCCGCTGACGTTGCTTTACCAACAGATATTCCAGTAATGATATTAATAACCGAACCAAGTGCATTTCCAGCGTACAGGTTGTACTTCGGATAAACATGATATACCTCTTGCTGGATAGCGCTCATCAGATTTTGTGTCATTATACTATAGGGATTTCTTTTTTTTATCAGGATTCGACAACAGTTATCAGTTTGATAATCAAAATGTTTTAGTAAATTTTACTGAAACAAATCTCTTTCATCTGCTACAGACGACTGTAAAACGTGAACTTGAAAAATACAAGGGTCTAAGATTGTTAGTGCAATATCACGTTATATTTTCAAAACTACTTGTGACGGAAGAATCTACTAACAAGGAAATTGCAGACCCTGACATCAACGCAAAATCTAGACGTGTTTTACTTGGTAGTGATCTTTTGTCACTATCTAATGAAATACACCAAGAAATTTGGGAAAAATAAAAGAATTTACCGAATTAGGTTCGGATTGGAAGTTTGAAATGATCAAGGAAATTTTGTTTCACACGATAAAATATGACGCATTACGCGGTAGTTCGTATATCGACCTGCCACCAAAAATAAAAAATAAACAGTGCTGTTGAAACATAAAAAACGTTGATAGCAAATGTTTCCAATGGGCTGTTCTTTCCGCGCTATTTCCAGCAGAAAAAAATGCTGATCGTGTTGAGAAGTATATCAGTCACGTATCAAAATTAAATTTTAAGGATATCAACGTTCCAGTGGCAGAAAATCAAATACCAAAGTTTGAAAAGCAAAATAATGTTTCGATTAACGTTTTCGGACTATATGAAAAAGAAAACGTCTATACTAGGTAATATTTCAGAAAAAGCTTCACAATCGACTATAAACTTACTGTTTTATAAAAAATCATTACGTTTGGATCAAAAACTTTAACAGACTAGTTGGAAGACAGTATAATAAAAATAACAACAAAAAGTTCTTTTGTTATCGCTGCTTGCATGGTTGTAGAGACAATGAAACATTACAAAAGCATTTGCAGTACGGTAGTGACGTAAAAAGAATAACAATGCCATCTAAAAAAGATAGCGTGTTACAGTTTGTCCATCATAATCACAAACTAAAAATTCCTTTCGTCATATACGTTGATTTCGAATGCTTACTTCAACCTGTACTTGGCGTAGAAAATGATCCTAACCAATCGAGTACAAGACAAATTCAAAATCATGTTCCATGTGGAGTAGCGTACAAGGTAGTTTGTTGCGCTGATTCGAGATTATCTAAACCAATCCAACTCTATCGTGGTAAAAATCCAGCTGTCTGGCTTCTCAAGCAATTGATCAGCGAAGTTGATCATATAACTTATCGTTTGAAAAGAGTAACTCCAATGTTAAAATTAACACCTCAACAAGAATCTGATCACGAGCAAGCGAAAATTTGTTATATTTGTGAAAAAGCTTTTGACCCTGACAATGTCAGGAAAAAAGTACGTGACCATTGCCATCTGACCGGACAGTATCGTGGAGCGGCTCATGACCAGTGTAATTAAAAATTTCACGCTCCAGATTTTATTCTAGTTATTCTTCACAATTTTCGAGGATATGATAGTCACATCATCGTAGAATCTTTTGGTGATCCTGAGATAAAAGCTCATCTAAAACTCAATAATGTCATCAAATGCATTCCAAATAATTTTGAAAAGTATATGTCAGTTACGCTAGGTAAATTACGTTTTGTTGACAGCCTGCAGTTTATGGCAGCATCGTTAGATGAGCTAGTAAAAGGTTGTAGTAAATTTAATAACCTAAGAGACTGTTTTGGAGATAAATTTAATCTACTAGCTAAAAAAGGAGTTTTTCCATACGAATATCTCGACGATTGGAGTAAATTTGATGAAACATCTTTACCTAGCAAAGACAAATTTTACTTGCAACATAAAAATGAAAATGTCACTGATGATGAGTACAAGTATGCACAAGATATTTGGAAAGAGTTTGATTGTGAGACTTTTGGTGATTATCATGATTTGTATTTGAAAACTGACGTGTTATTATTAGCAGATGTTTTTGAAAGTTTTCGAGAAGTGAGTTATAATAATTACGGACTAGATCCTTGCTGGTATTATTCTGCCCCACCCCGGGACTGTCATGGGATGCTCTGTTAAAGTTTAGTAAGGTAAGGTTGGAATTACTGACTGATGTTGATATGTTCAATTTTATCGAAAAAGGTATCCGAGGTGGTATTAGCGTGATAAGGAAGAAATATGTTGAAGCAAACAACAAATATTTGAAAGAGTATAATCCTGACCTTCCTTCGAAGTATATAGTTTATTTAGATTGCAATAACTTGTACGGTTATTCGATGGCAGAACCAATGCCGTTTGGTGGATTTCTTTGGATCACGGCTGATCAATTTCTATCAGAGACAGAAAAAAAATACCCGACGATGTTTCGTATTTCGTTGAAGTTGATCTCGATTATCCAACTTCGCTACACAAATTGCATAACGATTACCCTTTCTACGCGGAATCTATGGTTATAGAATATAGTTTGTTATCAAAAGAACAACAAGCGTTAGCATTACCAAGGCAACATTATATGGTAAAGAAACTAGTACCAAATTTGCTTCATAAACGTAATTACGTTTTGCATTACAAAGTTTTAAAACAAGCAGTCGATGCTGGTCTCGTGTTGAGAAAAGTTCTTCGCGTACTAAAATTTAATCAGTCGCCGTGGATGAGAGGTTATATTAACTCGAACACTACAAGAAGAGCTGCGGCAAAAACTGATTTTGAGAAAAACTTTTTCAAACTGATGAACAATTCTGTTTTTGGTAAGACGATGGAGAATATTAGGAAACGCGTAAATATCGAACTAGTCAATGATGTCAATCGCAGAAACAAACTTGTGTCAGACGATGATTTTGTGAGCATGAAAAATTTTAATGAGAATCTTGTTGCGATACAAAGAAGAAAAACAAATCTAAAACTAAACAAGCCGATCTATGTTGGAGCTTCAGTGTTAGATTTATCAAAGTGGCTGATGTACGATTTTCATTATAATTTTGTTAAAAATCAATGGCCGGCTAGTAGACTATTATTTACTGATACTGATTCGCTCGTATATGAAATCAAATGCGAGGACGTCTATCAGGATATGCATGATAATAGATATCTGTTTGATCTTTCTGATTACCCACGTGACAGTAAATTTCATGACGACACAAATAAAAAGGTTATTGGTAAGTTCAAAGATGAAATGAACTCGAGCACTATCAAATACTTTATCGGATTACGTTGTAAAATGTATGCCGTATTGTTAGACAATAATAAAATAACAAAAAAGCAAAAGGTCTGCCTCGTGATTTTGTTAAAAAGTTTATAAAATTTGATGACTACAAGTATGCGCTTGATGGCGGTGTTAGTTTTATAGGAGCTATGTCAATTCGGACAAATCATCATAAGCTCGAAACAGATGTCCTTATCAAACGCGGTTTGAGCAATTTTGATGATAAACGTTATTGTGAAAATGGGGTAGATACACTTGCACTTGGGTATTGTCATGATGATAGAGATATACTTGACATTATCTTTGCAAACTAAAATTTTATCTAAACTTAAGAAATAATGTTTGAAAATTTGACAGTGACAAATAGCTACAGTAGCAAAATCAAATATCTAATGATGGACGACAAACCATTGACAGTTGAAATTAATAATGAGACATCAGGCATATGCTTTAGTGGTACCCGTGACAAGTTAAAACTTTCGCTCATCAGATCTGATGACAGCGAGTATTTTAATTATCTCGAACAATTGTATCAAAAGTTGCTTGCGGAATTTAAAAACTTTCACTGTCCGATTAGTCAGCAAAAATACACCAAACTTACAATTGATCTTGATCGTTCAAAGGTGTATTTTATTGACAAAAAATACCCTCTTAACAAATCACAAATAAAAGATTTGTTTGAGTCCCGTCGTTATGTGAGCGGTAAAGTAAAGTTTAGCCTCTATTACCATGATAATGAAATATTTTTGATATCTACAGTTGAGACATTAACAGTTGGTAATGAGGTATAATACCACTTACCTTACTGGAATTCTAATGCGTAATTTAGTCCACAATCGCCACGCTCTGCTAAATCGTAATGATTTGGAAAATTGAGTCTGACATATCATTTTGCTTATTCTGGAAGATCACGTAATTAAATTTTACCTGTTACCTAGGTATTTTGCAACAGGTGTTCTCTTGTATTTGTTTGGAGGTCTAGAGGGGTGGGGAGAGGGGTTGTTGAGCTCGGATTCTTAGCGCAATTATTGATTGCAACAGGTGTTCTATTACGTTACCTAGGTATTTTGTATTTGTTTGGAGGTCTGGAGGGGTTGGGAGAGGGGTTGTTGAGCTCGGATTCTTACTTTCTTCTACTACTTCCTGTTATTCCCGTTAGAAGAGTATTTCAGGGATGGATTGGGGAGAATGTAGCCGATAAATTTACTCAGCAAAATGGTCCACAATTATTTGTCTCATTGTTGCAAACTTATATTAGCAATGGCAGCATCGATGACACAATACGCCACAAAGATTTGGCAAAAAACAACGATTTGCGTTTTAGGCACACGTTCTCCACACCATACCCATAAGGGTTGCTTTTGTAGTTCCTGCACAAAAGAAATCTGGGATTGAGTGGTCATAGGGGTGGTTGAGCTGTGTTGAAAGGCATGATGATCACTTTTTATAGTCGATGATTTGTGAAGCGTCGATCCAAGAATCAAAACTTAGCGGATATCCTTTCCATTGTACTTTCACTTTGTGGTCACGACTTCTTCACACTTGTCGGGTTCTTCGATCGAAAATGTTTTCCATATCGTACACTATTTTGTCCGCACGATGTAACTCGGGCAAGTAAAACATACCTCTTAACACTTCCAATTTAGAATAACGGTCAGACACTCTCACAGTGACACAAAAACTTCGTTGGTTCATTTGGATCAGTAACGTTTCTAGAAAGTGCGTTTGGTTTTGCAAATGCGCAAACCCAGTCTCCCGCTGTCAACACTCCACCTTTCCTGTTGACAGCGACAGTTGGTGACGTACCAAACAGGCGATGAAAGACGGTCATATCATTTTCTGGAGTCCCTTTTTGGGGGGCACATTCGATGCTCCGATATTAAGATTAGTTGTGCGCATGGAACAGAATCAGTAAGAGATAGATGTACTTAAGAATGTGTTAATGGGTGAAATATTTCCACATGCGTTATTTGAAGGTGCATTGAAAACATTCCACTATACTTACTTTGTTATCTGGATTCTAGAATTGTGGAAACAATTGATGTCTGGTTTCTTCAATTCTTTTGGAAAGATTGGTTCAGAAACTTGGCGGCTTTGTCGAATTTCCATCAAATAGGGTGACGACCGATTTGTTTCAACACCAGTTTTAAGGCTTGCATTAAGTCGTGCTCGATTTGGAAGTTAATGGCACAAGCAGGGAAAATTTGGAATAGACGATGATGACAGAAAATAAATATTTGTAGCCACGATTGTAGGCGGCCATTGTATGATCTCTGCCTTCAATTTAAGTGCGATTTCTGGAAAATATTCGTCGAAAGTTTGTGTAAGGTTTTACGTGGCTTGTTATTGTAACCTTCATTGTACTTGAGGTAAACAGGCACTTTTGAGTTTGGCAGAACAATCCAATTTAGGAACTCTTCCATAACATGCAGAATGGGTTGGATCTTAGTAAATGCTTGATAACACATTCTGCATCATGACTTGTTTTCTTTTTCTGTATTGGCCACTGGGGGTGGTAGTGGTGGTGGTGATTAAATTTTTATCACGGTCTTAGCATCTTTCAGAATCTGTGGAGCTGTTTCATCTAATCTTTCTGGTGAAAGAGTGAGGTCATTGAAAAACTTAATCGATCAAGAATTGCAATTCGTGTTTTATATGGAACATGTTGGTAAATTGTCGGTAGTGAAATGCGGGGTTTATTGTTTTCGCCAAATCGGGAATTCCATTCATCGCGTGTAAGGCTACTGGAGACACGGCCACCGTCGCTGCAGGGCGTAGTTTGTGTATGTAATGCTAAGTCCTGGCCGAACTGACTTTCTTGTGGATAGAAGATGTTTTATGTGGTCTATTCAGGGGGCTTTTCTTTTTCTTTTTCTGTCGACGTTTCTTCTTCGTAGGTTGTGACCAGTTCTTTGACACCAGTGCACTTTTACTTCTGGATACGTTTTCGTCATGGAATGGCTTTTTCTTGGGAATGACTTGGGTGCATTGGGTTCCATTTTAAGAGGGAGCGAATGATAACAACTCCTAGAAAACCGCTATCTCCAGGTTTCAAAATGGTATGTTTTTATTCTTTTAATGTCGATATGGAATCAGACAGGTTTTAAAATGATTTTCTTTTATACATTGATTGTAGATGCAGATACCTGCCAGTTGCGTCAAGGCTACTTTGTTTCTCTCTTACAAACGTTTGGTTTGTATGGAATGTGAATTATTCAAGGCATCATGCCTTGATGTATTTGACGTGCTATCACCATAAACCATCGTATGATTTCCACGAGACAAGCTTCTAAGACACGAGCACGTATTTGTGTATTGTTTTGCAACTGATGCCGTATAAGGCACGAATAAATTTGACGGAAAGATGAGACTGAAATGACGCCGTGATGACGAAACGTAAGACAGACCAAAAGCGTCCGAGAATTGTATAGATTTCTTTGAAGTCAACGGAGACGTATGCACGACAAATCCTCCTTAAAGGCACCATTGGTGCAACAGATGGGTGTGAAATTGTAAATAATCGGGGGTGGTAGTTTTAAATCCACGAGTAAATAGACCTGAGTGGTTTGAGTGGCATTGTCTTACGCATGTGTCAGCCAGGTAGGTTCTAACTATATGGCTAAGACTTGCACTTGCTATTTATCTCTAGGGCTTCTAAGCAAGACCTCATACAGAGCATTGAGACTGATGGTGTGATGGGCTGTACTATTCTTAAACAAATATTTAATAAGGTAAATGCCACTTGCATTACGATGATGCCGTTTGCGCACAAACCACAGTTTAATTTCTTCTTCGTCTACTCCTAAAATGTCTTCGAAGTTGACCATATGTGTTCAGCTTGGGTCAGTCACATTCCCGTCGTGTTCATGAGGAATATCTTCCACAAACATGATGAAATCGCCTTGACTTTCTCTAGGCAGGCTTTTGTCACACTTTGTAACACTACACGATACGTTGAGGTGGACGATCGATCAAGTGATGTTTATGTTCTATCAAAACGTTTAACAAATTCTATTTTTCTGAACCATTGGGTCCAGCAATTAAAATATTAAAGGATGACAAAGATGCAATGACTCAAAAAGCACGAAAATGAAAGTGTAACCAGAACGCAATTCACACATCTACGTAAGCATTCTGAGCAGTTAAAATTTCACAAAGAAACTTACTTCGAGAAGTTTGCAGTTGAAAGAGCAAGTCTTGTAAAATGTGTTGGTGGTCCGCCACAGTCTGAATACTGTCATTGATGTCCTTCCACAGCAATTGTTTTATCACGAAAGTAAAAGTGTAACCTAAAAGCTCTTCACATATACACGTAAGCATCCAGAGCAGTTAAAATTTCACAAAAAAAACTTCAATGAGAGGCCTAGAAATTTGCCGTTGAAAGAGCGAGTTTGTAAAAAGTGTTGGTGGTCCGCCACAGTCTGAATACTGTCATTGATTTCCTTCCACAGCAATTGTTCTATCACGAATGATTAAAGGCGACGCATGGTAGCAAGTTTAAAACATATTTTTGTCGTAGGTAGTAAATGTACTTTTATATAAGGCGACTTTATTTCAGCACAGTACCAACATAGTTTGGTAGCACAGAAAATTCCTCTTGAGTCAAGATTTGTTGGTGTAAAATACGTTGGTAACCCTCTAACTCTTCTTCTATAATTCGGTGTAGTATGGCTAGCTTGTAAAAAGTAGGATGAGTAGCAACCAAATTCTCTTGGTCATTGGTCAGTTGAACAATGTCTGACCACTTGAACGCTTTCAAATCAATCAATCCTCTTACAGCACTCAGGTGCCAATGGTTCCAATATCGATACGATTGTTCATTGCGTTGGACTTGTATTTTGACAAACTCTAGGTAAATGTGTTCTCTTAACTCAATGGTGTCCGACGTCTGAGAGTGGTACCAAGTGTAGAAAGCTTCTCGTTGCTCGGTGCGCATAATTGTCGGGCTTGTATTAGTGAGCATCAGGTAAATAATGCAGAATGGCATGCTGATTGGCTTCGGTATTTGTCATTCCAAATGCGTAGGCATTCGATTCAATGGCATTGCCAAGTTCATCATCGAATCTTGAAACTGCACTTATCCCACTTTCATGGACATAATTTTGGCTCCGTTCAAGGTCACTCTAGGACGTTCGGTACTTTGTACCGTTTTTACGACCATGTAATTGAAGCGTATGTGTGTTTGTGTGTGTGTGTGTTAAGGAATGAATTCTGCACAAATCTTGTCATTTCATTTTTATTTCATTAAATGGAATATTTACTATGATTATGTTAGCATGGGTCTAATATGTTGTTAGAAACATCGTGTTTACTTAAATCGTAAACGTAACTCATGTAAGTACGAGCTGTGTATGTTGGTAAATTCTTCGCGAGTAAACATTCAGGAATAGCTATGAAAACGATTGGCTGATACTTGGTCATGTTTTCATAATGTCCAGATGCATTACAAAATTACACGTGTCTTCCGTCCGCGTGTGCATGAAAAGGCGTATTAGCTTCGTTTATATGCTTAGATATTTGTAAGAAAGTTCAGTCACAGTCACAGAGTAAAATACAGAGTCATAGCCGATTTTAACATCATAGAGTCACACAGCTTTTTTTTACCTTATGAAGGTGTTTGTATGCAAGGAGAAGTTGAATGTTCGTGTGTCTACGTAGAACAAGTTTTGTCAGTGGAGCTAAGTGTACTTCGTCTTTCTAAATAATTATTTTCCTGGAGAACAATACTACTGATTTGGACAAAGTCATTTTCTGAAAATCTTCATAATTGGAACGGAACAATACAAGCTGAGCTTCACTGGGTAAATTCTGATTTTTTTGTTAGCCTTCGTCTGACTTTATCATCCACCATCTTGGACTGGAACTGAACTTCAGACGGTGTCAGTTTAGAACTGTTCACATAACTTATGTGTTTTATATCTTTAGAACAAACAACTTCGTCGCGAATAGTAAGTCTTGCTTCACATATTTATCTTTTCTCACAAGTTTTCTAGGAAAATAAATTATTTTTGTTAAAATTTACAAACATTGTTTGTGTTACTTTGAATGAGCCGATATGTAACACCATAGAAGAGAAGAAACTGTTCCTCATATCCCGAGAAATTGTGAGCCAACACCGAGGCATAGCAATGACAATCTCATTGACGTTCGAAATCTTCTTGGCTCCACATCTCATCGATAGGGTCTAAGATCTATTGGACAATCTTGGTCAGTATGTTTGGTCCCCGAAGATTTTTTCACGTCCTCCAGGAATCTTGCTGAAGTAAGGACAGTGACTAAAGATTGATTCTTGGATGTAATTTTCGCATGCTCGATGAGGAAGCAAAACTTGGGAGTGTATGCCGGTCTGCCGGTCTGTTCAAAATTGATGAAAATGAAATTCCCCTTCATTTTCTGGTCTTCTTCCTCTTCCTCCTCCGGGGTTTAGTATTTCTAAAGGTAGCATTCGTGTTCCATGTGTACGATGTGGCGACATGTATGATCTTGTTTTTTTCCTGCACATGGATGCGCCTTGGCATTATTGTTACGTATAACCTTTCCACGAGTAGGGCACAATCTTAGGAGCTGGCAGGCACTTTTCCGCTGTGAACCTTGTATCTTGAGCTGTTATTGGTAACACGTAGAAAAAGTGCATAGAGAAGCAGAGCATTGCACTCGTTTTTGTCCTTCGTCAAGACAGTGTTAGTTTTAAAACATCCTTCAAATTTGGATCCACACTGCTTGTGTTGATTTCGGTTGTGGTAGCCAAAGTTCCATTTCTCACAGCAATAACTGTATCCAATGAATGAGGTGGTACTGGTAATGGTACCGAGATGTTCATCATGATGACTAACGTGAATATATTTTCCATCTTTTAAATGTTTGCTTCGAAACAGAAGAGGTCCATGCAAAACTAGAGGGTGTACTTTCAAAGTATAGCATTGGACCAAGACGTCTTGCAGTTTTTGCATTTAATGAATTCTACAGAGTGTGTCATTGGATAGGCCATCTTGCTGTAACACGAATTTTGCTTCTTTTTGTTGTTTGGTTCGATCAGATTGTCGACTGTTCTCACAGGCTTTTTTTTCCATTCTGCCGTATCGTTCTTGTCGGCATACGTTCGTCACACCACGATATGCCTTGTTAGTGTCCTGTGTCTATGTCTCTATATCTAAGTCTTTATTTGCCCTCAAAATAACGTGTATTCAGGTCAGCTTCTTGCCATAGTGTTCCACCCAATTGAGGTCAGTCACTTGCAACATTGTTGCCAGTGTTGAGTATCATGATGTCATTCCTTTCTAATTCATATTGACTCTAGACAGGCCATATCCATTGTTGATGTGTTCAATTACCACTCTACCCTATACTGGCTCAATCTGCTCCATGTTAAATTCCCGTTTGTCTCCATAGTGCAATCGACCAAATTTAACATAGAATTCTACGTGACTATATAATGTTCTCACTCTATTTCACTATAATATAGTTATTGCAATTTATTCGTAGATTGTAGTATCATCATGAGGTTTTCATTAAAACACTTTGGAGGATGTCTAGCTGGTTCTGAATGAGAATGGTGCCGATCTTGTGTCAAAAACCGTAGTTATGGTAGCAAGTTTAATTTGTTTAACCTCTTCTCCTATCAAGATGAAAATTTCATCAAATGACATCCTATGAATTTTAGTTATGAAAATGTTACTAATCTGACCTCAAATATGACCAGCACAGAGGTCGTCTTGAAAATATTATTATATCGCTAGTCCTCATAGAGAGATGGCCATGTCGCCATAGATTTCCCCCAAACGATATTTCGTTATATTCAATTGGATCTCAATGGTGTCAATGGTGCCGCTCCGGTGCCCTAGTGTTTACAGCGTCCGCCTCGGATGCGGGAGGTCGTGGGTTCGATCCCTGGTAAAGTCATACCAAAGACTTAAAAAATGGTATTAACAGGTAGCGGGTCCGAACTGCCCAGTCACATTATTCTGGCACAAGACCGACAAGTCATAAAACTAAATTATTAATGATGAGCGCATAGCTAGGCAGCTGTTGGTACCATTATAAAATAATATGTCTTTGGTGGTTCGAACCCGCTACCTGATACATCAGAGGCGGACTCTCCAACAATTAGACCATTTGAGCGGTCTTTATTATTGCCTATTTAACATTAAATATCACGTATATAATGGACTTTTTGAAAATATTGTTATTGAAAGGCGTAATTTTATTGATTTGATAACCATTATTACTATGAATTTTCCTGCTAATTGGATTGTCGTATTAGTTACTATGTTCATCAAAACTTGTTTAATATTTTAGCTTGTTAGAAATGAAAATGGCGAAGATGTCAGTTTAATATGGCTACCATTGCATTTACATTAAATCTGTTGTATTTAAAAAAAATATCAAAGAAGGCATAAACACTTAGCAGTTTAAAAGTAGAATGGGTCTTCAATTCTTGAAAATAAGTTTCTGTTCCTAGAACGCCAGTCCTATAAAGAGACACATGTTTTACTGTTTACATCCAGCCAGTGTGACTCATATATTACGTGGTTTTATTTTCAGTCCTCCATTAACAGCGTCGAGAATTCTACAAAGGAAGTTATGAAATACCAAGCACATACAAAAATGAATTTTGCTTGGGATTATTATCGGGCGCATAGAAACAGAAACTATGTACAATATTGGGCCATTCTACATTGCGCTATATTTATTGTAACGTCTGTCTTCCAGGTTTATTTTGTTAGACGTTTATTTAGATACGTTAACGTTACCCCGACAGCAAAACCAAGGGCTTAAATGTAAAGCAGCAGAGAGGGTGAACAGACCACTCAGCTTGAGACATTATGTTTGAATAATAAAGGTTCCTACGATGCTGAAAAATAATATCGATGGCGTTTGAGCTAAAAAGACTCTAATTGGTCAGATTATTTTTCGACCCTTTTTGTTTGTTATTCACCCTCTCACCTGCTACCTTGATAAAAATCAAAGACCAAATATTTTATCTAAGCCTATACGATACCTTGATCTCGGATCATGTAAATTTATCGTTATAAATCCGAACGGAACACCTTGTGCTTTTGAAAGAAAATTTTAAATTTAATAATATCCATGTCCACTGAACACTACGTATAATAAATATTTTGCAAAGTATAATTATCTACTCCATTAAACACAAACAAAATATTGCACTTTTCTCTGATCACCTTAGGTATCTGTGTGTATCTCTGCTTAAAATAGATCACGTCAGTATGTTTACGTCTTCCTCGAAAAGATATTCTGGTTGGATTGGATTGTTTGTCCAGCATTACATCGTCGTATAATACGAGGTTATCAATTAATCCATCAAAGTCATATGTGGATGGAGCTTCATCAATATCGGTAATAAAATTAATGATCTCAGTTTTTGTCTTCGTCAAATAATTTTGTATTTTGATTGAAATCTTTAAGTACTTCGTAACATCGTTGATCTTCTACAGATGGCGCTACTAAATATAATTTATTACACTAGAGCCATCGCATAATCAGATTGAGCAATAATTGCGTCTTATGAGACCCAGATGGGCCTATTATAATCATTTTGATAGAATGTAGTAACGCTTGATGGTGCCGTACTGGCTCTTGTTTTCGTGTCGCTGAAAATTCAATTATATCTATATAATAATAATATGAGCATTAATTGCGTTCGATGTAGAACATAAACCCTCAACGTTTTCTTGGTTACAATAACAACAAAACCTAAGAGACACACACATACTGGCAAGTGTGTAAAATGTGGTACAAACAAATATAAATTTATTTCCGTGTCGCAGATAAGGTATGGTGGTGATATCGCTTCTTCATATGGGAAATTACCAGGAGCTCCTTGGGTTAATTACTCCGGCGAGAAATACCTTCATGGATATTATTATTGTGGTCCTGGAATTCGTCTCATTATCAGACGCGTTAACCAAGAGGAACCAAAACCTGGAAAATATCCAGTAAATAAGATTGATCAAGCGTATCACATTCATGATGTCGCGTATAAAAGTAAAGATTGGAAACAAAGGCTGCTCGCAGATGTAAAATTGATTATTGCGTTAAATTCTATACCTAAAAAACTCTCAGAGAGCAACTGGCTAGCTTTCTAGTAAAATCTAAAAATAATACTAGGGGCTCTTAATTTATCAACTGATTATTGTAATTGAATCAGTTTATTATTCCCCGAGAGGATATTAGAGAGGTAAAGCAGCGATTAGTAAAATTGCTGCTACAGCAGAAGTTTCACGTGATGTTGCTGCAGCGTAGTTAGCACGACAGGTAATATGGCAAATCTACCAAAAAATTCAATACGCACATTTCGATGTCAATACCCTTAATAAAGTTCATCAAGCTAATATACTGTTCTTATCACACGATACCATTAAAACTGACAAGAAGTCAATGCACATACAAATATGCGTTAACAGTCGTTGACGTTGCGAGTAGATATAAAGAAGCGGAAACATTATCAACAAAAACAGGAACTGAAGTTGCATTTGCTTTTGAACGAATTTATCAGCGAGGTGGTCTACGATGGCCACAACTATTATAGACTGATCCTGGGAAAAATTTTCTTGGTGCAGTATCGTCGTTGTTGAACAAGCACAACTTCAAAATCAGAGGAGGACACACGGAAATTCATCGTGATCAGGCAATCGTTGAACGATTTAATCAAACACTTGCTGAGCGGTTATTCGGGTAATAGTATGCGAAGGAAATATCCATTAATTTTAAGACAGATGATGGATCTCGTGAATGGGTTGCAAGGTTACCGAGTGCGATAGCTGCGTTGAATAAGGAAATTATTCGTGCAACTTTTATGAAACCTTCTAATGCGATCACCAATATATATATATATATATATATATATATATATATATATATATATATATATATATATATATATATATATATATATATATATATACCAATAAAACGTTAATATTGTTCTCATCCATTGCTAGGTAGTGCTATCGTAAGGTGTTTATATGAACCTGGAGAACTTGAGGGAGGCAGAAAAAGAGCAGCTGATCCTATCTGGAGTGTGACTACATACAAAATCCTAACGTGGTAAGGTCCTCAGGTAGACCTGCAATCTAAAGATTAGATTCAAGTGCTCATCAGCGTGGATTTGCACGCAAACAATTACAAATAATTTCTGCGGATACACAATTATCACCAAGCTCACTTTTGTAAACTAGTTTCCCTACGTGTATTACATTCAAGACAAGTCAACATCACATTTTCGCGTGTGTAACCAACAAGACTACTATTATTTATATCAACAGTAAATTGTTTTGGGTTATTGCTCGAATACTGCCGCAACATTTTTGCGTTACAACTTGCACAATGCTTATTTTGTTGATGTTTAGCGCTATAAGAAATTAAGCATCTATATCAAAATCGCAATTACTTTTTGTCACACTGCTTATAGCTGGCTAATTTTTATTGCTATCAACATTGTTAGTGATTTCTTCGGTTTTTACGCAATCCATGATAACCCGATTCAGTTGATATTATTATTTTGATTCGAGACTCTGCGAGATAAACTACATTTGACCACATATGATCGTCTACGATCCAAATACTAGTATCAGCGATAGTTAATCCCTGTGACGAGTGAATCGGTATAGCATACCATAACGTCCACGGTGATTTATCCACGTTTAACGCGCTTTCTGCAATTTCATAAACGACAAGAACAATATCATTTAACACAAGTTTTTGTATTTCACCACCAGGAATCTCAACATCAATATTTTGTTGTAAAGTATCTGCTTAGCCGTAAACACAAAGGTAAAAGTAGATTTGAAAATTTTTCCTGACGTAACATAAATAATGGCGTTTGCAATTCATCACGAACTATCAAATCAGCAGGTCTCCGTGAAGTCCAAAAATCACTCATAGATATTTCTGGAATTACATTACGCATTATTTTACACTGTATTTTATCTGGTTGTAGTTTTATTATCTTTTTAGACTCATTGATTTATCAGTAGCTCTATGGTCATCAATTATTTCTTCGCAACAGTTTACAAATTTTTCAGCCACTCATGTGGAGATAATCCAGTAAATCCTGGAGGTTGACCATGATAGCCACAAATTATCACAGCAGAATTCTTTTATAACAGTCAATCAAGAAATATTTTTAATACCTCCATCGACACCGTGCATATCTCGTCCAAAATAAAAGTTTTAGGAATATATTTTTCTCCCATTCGTGAAGGAGTTCATGCATCTCCTCACCATCTGACGAAACTATAATATTTATATGATTTGACTCCTCGTTCGTTTACTTCCCTGGCGAGCTGATGCGTCGGTGTTAAAATAATCACAAAGAACTATTACTAATAAATAAGTTAATCGCGCGTGCTGTTTTACCCGAACCTCAACATCCATTGCGACAAAGATTCTTATATCTAGCCACAGAATCATATACGGATGGTGCCAATGACTTTGATACTTGATTATTATTCTTGTACTATATTGCCGCAATTTCAACGGCGGCAGATATAGAATAACTAAGAATATCTTCATGTTTTATTACTCATGTTCCCATTCACCATTACCGAGTAGCGGTTTTAATGAATCTGCATGTTTCATGTTTATATAAAATGAACCTGTCGTGACTTTGATACTTGATTATTATTCTTGTAGTATGTCTCCGCAATGTTAACGTCGGCAGATTCAGAATAACTAAGTATATCTTCATGTTTTATCCTCCATGTTCCCCATTCACTATTACGAGTAGCGGTTTTAACGAATCAGCATATTTCTTGTTCATATAAGATGATTTTGTCTCGACTCTGACTGCGTAACTAGGAAATCTGTTTACCATCGATAATAGATTTATCGAACGTACGCTACCACGAAAGATCTTAAATGAGTAAACTACTGTTATTCGCCGTCTGTATAAATCACAATCGTACCTTATTTTATTTCGTCTGTTAAATAAGCATTGCATCGGCTTACAAATGTTGTATCAGCTATTACAAAAATCTAGTTCAGCAACGTCCACAATTGATCTTATACACGCTTGTTTATTATCATGTGATCCTCCTTGTGTAGATTTACGAATATTTTTCTGCCAAGATCTTTTGCAAGTTTTTCATCGTGCTCGTCCTAGCATTTAACAGCATCAGGTTCTGGCAATCAAACTGGTTTCTGCACTCGATAAGATATAATTGCTTCACTTATGAGAAAAGATACTAAGACTTCAGTATCAATTATGTACTGCAATAGTACTGATGGAGTCCAACATTTTTTGAAAAATGTCTTTCAAACCACGCATAAACAATCGGATGGAGATCCTAGTATAACTCGATCTACTCTCTACATGCAAATCTTGTTAAGTCAAATTCTGGTAGTGATCCGTTTATTGCAAATTTAGTTATATCATGCGTAGGATGTCCAAATCTCTTAAAATATTCAGAACATTCTCCGTATTCAAAAAGACTTCCAGGATAACACGCTACTATATCAATCGATATGACGTCGTCGTAATCTTATTTAGTATTCCACAATCCACCGTGTCCGTATTCCATACAACTACTCTGAACATCTTCAAGACATTCTAATCGTGTTGTTTTTACGAATTTGTTTCCTGAGCAGCGTAGCAGCGTGAGCAGCGACAGATGGAAGAGTAAAGCAGTTTATTTTAGTAATTGTTGAACATCATCAGACCAAATGCGTTGGATAAGATTTTCCATTTCCTCGTTTAGAGATTCTGCACGATGCATATGAATTTTAGATCGTACAATCTGAACATACTGATCACATTCCGGTCTTTGAAACAACCAAACGTAAACAGGGTCACTTTTACTGATATCACCGATAGCATCGAATACATCACTATTTTAACATTTAACTGTTCTATCTCGTGGAAATATTGCTCCTGCCACAGTCTGTGCATGTCCATTGTGATCAATAATATTTATTGAAGCTGCACGTGATTCATATTTCTGCTTTAACAAAATCTCTCCTGTCAACGTCTTCACCCTTTTGGGAAATTGTAGTTTCCTTACTAGCTCACCAACGTTGGTGATAGACGCTCTAGTATCTTTAAATTTTTCTGCCCATGGTTTTTTTTTACGTCGTAAATATATTAAACCGTTTCGCTTTATTGCGTTTGTGACGTGTGCTAAGGCTCGCTCAGCTACAAAAATTATCATTAACAATTTCATAGGTATGAGCTCACCAACATTTGATTTTTAATCTAATTGGATAAGATCGCTCATAATACGGTTTGTACATTCCATTCAGTATTGCTGTTTTGGAATTTTCACCAAGGACTATATAATTCAATGACTTTTGGACATAATCGCGCTTGTCGCGGTTGATCCAAACATCATTGTCGGCCTTTAAAATAAATTTTACTAGAAAAATATATCTGCGAACATTGAGGTAGTCAATAACCTCTCTTCCTCGATTGTCATTCATCACATTGACAGTATTTCCAATTATAAATGTGGACTACACATGAGCCGTAACATCGTCCTGAAATTCCTTATTGGCTTTACGGATACGTTTAGTTATATTCTCATTCGTCAAAGCTAGATCTTGCATAGAGAAACTAAATTTATGTTTCGGTAGTCTGTCAAGATCAAATTTAGCAGCAGCAGGCGCAATTACGGATAATTCCTGCAAACTATAATTAAGGCAAATATGTATTTAAATTTGAATTTTAATCACACACACACACAAACACACACACACACACAAACACACACACACACACACACACACACACACACACACACATATATATATATATATATATATATATATATATATATATATATATATATACATATATATATATATATATATATATATATATATATAAGATTCAACCAAATCATCATTGTTATTGGATTAAGATTGGCATAAGATTGTTTACACCTCTCCATGTAACAAAACCTGCGTAAATGAATTCTGCAGTTATCATATGCAATGCTTTGAACACTGGAGTCGAGGACCAAAACTGTGTATGAGGTGTGGTGTTTGGGTAAGAGGAGAGTCTATTCTGTGTGCACAATGAGGTGGTAAAAGAAATACAGTGTTGAAACGATATTACGATAAAAATATAACACCTTCCCTGAATCTGCTATGAAAACTGAATAAGATTATCTGCTTAGATTTTCAAAAAAAAATGATTTAAAGAAATATTAGCTTATAAATGGAGCAACATGAGTTTGTATCACATCCAATTATCACCAGTTATGATGTGTCCCTTGTTGGAAACACCAGTAGGTAGAGTTGATAGATTTAGTTATTTTAAAATTGATTCCAATGGAAACAAAAATTATTTATCACATAGACTTGTGTTCGAATGTTATTTTGGACTAATCAAAGATGGATATGTAGTTGATTACATCAGTGGCGATACACTTGATAACTCACTCAATAATTTGTGAATTATCACGCAAAGTGAAAATAGTAAATTTGGAAGCACCGGTTCCGTATCATATGCAAAGGCTTTTAAATCTGTAAAGGAAGAGACTAGGGAAGTCAATTTATTCTGCTAGTAAATATTTTAACACAACATTCTATTCTGTAAAATGCATTGCAGATGGTGTCACCAGATCTGCTTTATGAATTCAAATTTGGAGAATATTTCACATTTAAGTATATTTCATTGGTATTAGATCTCCAAGCGAAACAAATGAGGCAAGCATAAAAGTTCGTAAATATTGTAGTTGTCTTTCTTACCTTAGCAACCCACATCCGCACCAATACTAGAGGCTGGTTCAATGATTACCGAAGCATCAGAATATATCGGAATTGTGCATTTCATTTATGATAACGCATTCAGATATACAATATTATTTCATACGTTGTTCCATCGTAAGTGAAGCTTATATTTTATATATGTATTTGTTTTGTGCACTTCACTGTTACACATTCTTAATGTATGAAGTTATTTTTAGACATTATAAGTCTGCTATTAGTAATCGATCGATTATCTCCAGGCAGCTGCTGGTATTAAGTCAGTGCGTATAGTTTCTGTCTTTAACATAACTACAATTACTGTGTAAAATGTGATTTTAATTTTCCAGGTTCCTTGCACATTATATAAATGCATGATTTTTTGATTTTTATATATTCTGTTTAATGAAAATTAAGAAATCGACACCTGTTGTTTTTCTTAAGAAATCGAATATTGTGTTTTTGTTCTATTTAATATATATTGTATTATTTACACGTGATATGAATAATCTATCTCATTGACAACGTCTGATCTTAAAACCATTGCTTATAGATTGTAGTTTTCGTTTTAAATATAATTATATAAAAATTATATACTACTATAATGCGCATGGAAACTGGAAAAAATAAATTCACATTTTGCACGTTAATTGTGATTCTGTTAAGCAAACCGACTATTACGATTTTATTCTGTATAATAATTATTTTATCATATACATATAGTGAAATCCGATAGCTCTTTGCCAGCGTGTTGACAACGGACCTTCGGCACAAGTGAAAGGGAAATTGTCTGAGAAGGCGATCTCATACGACTAAGCGTAAATTTTTGGGGCATCCAGAGAAACCCTCGAAATTCGACAAACAAAACACATATTTCCCAATTTCCCACTATGTAGTCACATAGTGGGTGCTATTTTGCACTCCATGTTGTTGCCACGGTAGGAAGTATGTGTTTGTTACGTTCTTGTGCTGTCTGTGCTGTCCAAAAATAGATAGAAGGGTCATGTTAGATCTTGATTTTGTGACTTCACTAAAGGGGTAAACAACACAAGGGCCATTCCAAAACACTCATCGTTAGACTAAAAATAAACATCATTAGGTTTCTAGTCATAACAAAGACATTCAAAGACCTTCAAGCAGAGTCTTGTTGGCAACTGAGTAGGCCTTCACATAAAATAGACAAAGTGTCTAAAGTTTCGTCTTATATATTTAGAGACTTTCCTTTGGGGTTATGTCTGAAATAGACTCTTGGAAAGTCATCAGGTTTATCTGATATAACTCGTTGAATGGTAGATCAAATGTGCTCACTCTGTCCATGTTTTGTTTATTTTTATATTTAACAAATATTTATTATATTATACATATTGCAAATATCAAATATTATTATTTCTAAAAAATGAAAAAAATAATGGTATAAATGTATCTGATAATCTTAATCAAGGAAAAGTTATATGTGATTTTGAATCATTACAATATCGCAAGAATGCAAACAGGTACACGCTACCAGCTGATTATAAATTCATGAAATTTATCTAACAAGCAATGGTAAAATAGCTGGCAACAGTTACTGATAATCAAGCAAAGCTGATCGTTCTTCTCTCAAACGGTTATTACAGAATTAAGTTAGAATTATGAATACGAACAGAAAAAGATTATGAACTTTATGAAATAAGACATTTAAAGGAACATTGCAAAAATGGAAGTGAAAATGAAAGTGATAATGAAAGAGGAGGACCAGTGACTGTGGTAATGGCTAAATAAAAATCCCAGGAAAAACTGACAACTGATTAGTTTTACTCTACCTATTAAAAACGTGTTTTGACCCGAGTTATACTCTGTAGCTTTTGAATATAACGCAATCAAAATATTAACCTACACATGATCTGGATACCTCAACCCACTGTTATCATACCACTAAGTACATCTTATATTTGGGGTATATTATTGTTTCATTAGGAGTGAAAACTGTACTAATTTGAAATGGACCAACCATTTATTTTTTAGGGGATATCAGGTACTGACACTGAGATTCATAGACAAGTACAATGCATCATAGACTCAGATGTACCTTTTTATTTCGCATTGTGATATGAAACGCATTATATCACATACAGATTTATACTCAGAATTTCATTTTGTAAATCAAGAATTATGCCACTCCGGTTTGTAAATTTGAAATGTATTCTTGATAATAACGGATTCTATACACACAAGAACACGGGGTTTATTGGCTCTGATACAATAAACTACCCGAGTGGGATTAGAGGACTAAATGCATATAATATGTATCCTTGCTGGACCTAACTATACTTTGAAAGATCTACTTGATGACTACCGTCTATAACATCGCTTACTATATTGACCGCGATCTTCGGTGTTATATTTACAATGCTTGGGAATATATGAAGACCACTAGGAAATGAGTCATTATCATGTTTTATTCTAGCCATTGGTAAGTCTATTTTTCTCCATGATTAAATTACTCCCAAATAATATTCTTCAATAACATCAGTTAATGATTTTTTTTTCAATTCAGAGTCATTTAAATCTGGTGGTACGAATGTTTGTAAGTCTTCTTCTGTTATTGATAATGATAAATAAATAATTGCCATCATTCTTGATTAAGTACATATACTAAGATCAGTTGCAACGTTTATAATACTTCGATTGGCGATGAATAAATTAAATAATATCCCATTTAAATGTTTTTGTTGGTTCTGAAATTCCATTATAGATATGAGGAATATCTTGCCATCCTGACACTGATCTGATTGAAATTTGATAAATATTTACAACATAATCAGGAGAATTTATTTCAATCGCTGTTTATAATGTTGGCTCGTAAACAGTGATCGCTAGTTTAGATTTTTTCCCCGTAATAGATTTAATTCTGCTTTGGAAGTCATTATTAAGCTCTTATATTTGATAACTGCCAGTTGAAATTCCAACAATTTGCCAATCAGGAGTACCACCAAGTTTATTCGTATTCGCAAATACCAGTGAATTATTTGCTGGTAATCCACCAAATCGTTTTGACCTGTTATTTGGCCAGCTATGATAAAATCGTCACTGTGCTAATGCTATTTCACTTGCTGAAATTGCAGACGGAAAGTTAACGCTAAATTCAGTATTAGTCGATCCTACTGATATCATAGTAGTTTTTGATGGCGTTGTATAAGTGACGATCTGTTGCAATAGTTCGCGTAATTCTAACATTATTATTATCGTTATTATTTAGTTCTCAATTTTTCCGCTTTGGTTATTGTGAATAGCGATTATAAATGCTTCATCGTAGGTTTTCATTATCGTTGCGAACTCCTCATCATATATTTTACCAGCACCAAGATACAAGGAAATATATGAAGCTACTTTAGAGTAGACGACTGGTGCAGTGGTGTGTAATTTCACCATGTATTTGCGTAATTTATCACTAGAGCATGTATATAGTTTCTTAGCGATAATACTGAAAATGCCTGCGCATGTTGCGGCAGAAACAATAATTGTTACACCTACATGCGCCGTCATCGTTATTGTTGATAATAATACTCCGGTTCCAGCAATAACAGCAGAAACAGAGTAAACGACTATATCAATAACAGCCATGCGTCTGCGATATTCTTTTACTTTTATTGTGTAATCGTCAATAATAATTTTTAGTTCAGTCTGAAACTTACATGCATAATTAATTGTATCTGTGACGTTGAACGTCAATAAATGACGGAGTCATTTGATTCATTATACTGTCATCTATATAATTAATTGAGGAGTTTCAGATATGAATTCAATACATCACCAATAAGACGCTGCGGTTAATTTTATATTATCTGTTATCAGCATAAACGTTTATTCGGTATCTTTATTTAACACTATAGATACAGTTCCAGATAAATTATCGGTCGAATGACGCCATGAAAATGTGGTAAATATACTAAACTTTGCACTGCTAAACTCGGACAACCTATACACACCAGTGACTTCTGCGTTGTGTTTGAGAGTGTTAATTTGCTGCGAGCATTTATTAGATTCTGATGCTACCGTTTACACGATATTGTTATTTCTTCCTTAAGGAATTTTAACAAGATTAGTTTTTTAAACGATATTAGGAATTCCTCTAATGATAAACTTGAGTCTTGCGTTAATGTCAACTAGTTTATGTAAACGGTTGGTGAAGTTCCAACATATTCATTAATAATTCTGTTTAAATTTGTACGAAATTTAGAAACGTTTGTATGTGATTATTGTAATCAGTTCTAAATGTAGCAATTCCATCATTGATTATTGCTAACGAAGTTGCTATTGGAATTTCCTTATCATCGACGCATTTGTTAGTTCCGCGTCAAAATCTGTTTCTGGTGTTCTGAGATTACTAATACCATTATTGTTCATATTAAGAAATGCACGCATGATACCACCGCTCACTAATACGTACTTGGAGTCTTGATCATCGACGTATTGTTTCGTTGCTGCATCTGCATCTGCATCTGCTGTTGGGTTTCCAAGGTATGTATTTTTTTTCTAACATTATCATGTCACCAGTAAATTCATCACCAGCTCGTTTGTCATAGTCCTTAACTTACATACCAGAATCCTGTATTTTACCTTGATCATCAAAAGTAACGATATTATTAATAACCGTGTTGGAAATTAGTACAAGTACATCTTTAGTTGTATTTTGCTTGTTTTTAATTGTCCTTGTTTATCCTAAAAAACGACAACTTCATTTTGATTGGCACTCGTGATATTTATTAAATCGTCGATTTGTGAGCTGATCAAGAGTTGCATATAAATCAACTTGCTGAGCTTTACCTCGAGAAAATCTACCATTATGGTTACTAGTGTCTGTTTAAATGCGACATCATATTATATTCATACACGACTTTATGATTTTGATACAGCATCAAGTACATTAAGTAATTCTCGACCACATACTGGGGGATTCGTTATTTTTGTGTAGGTGGAGTTGAATACCAGATTGGAGCAATTTTATTGCTGACATAATGAAGCAATTCCTTTGTTAGCGCCAACCCATTTAAATCCAAATAAACAATTCTACGTGAATCAATTACATATGTCACCCAATGAGTTCCTGGTCCAGATTTTTTAAAAATCAAGATTAATAATACCAGTTTCAGTATTATTGGGTTGTTTTGGCAATTGAACACTTATAAAACTCCTCTGAATGTTTTTTTTTAATTTATAGCGGCATTAAGTAAATCAAAGTTAGACATAGGAAGTATCATCGAACTATCCCGAATCTTAGTCCTTTTCCCTATCACGAATGCGTGGTCCCTCGAAGTCTTATACTTTTTCCCTTTTTTTGAGTTTCCTTGACCCGTTGCTTTCTTTAACGCCATTCCAGCATCAGTTCAAACAGCACCTAACGCAGCTGCTTTTGCAAAAGCTGGGGCTTCATCGGCTATTATTGCTGGTATAGCTAAGAGAAGAGGAAATATACTACCCGTCTTAGCGATGTATCTGATAGCGCCCGCAGAAAGATTAAGTCGTACCTCAGTCTTTGATCGATTGGCTTCATTGAAGTGATTATACTGATGTTCTAATAACGATAGCTTATTCGGACCATCTGAGATTTGTTCACGCTTTAGTAATATTTTTACCGCACAATTAATTTTTGATAATCATTGTAGCTTTTTAATCTGACCAGGAGTCAGACTGACATTAACATGATGATATGATATTATAATAATATGAACGATCTAATTCTAATACTAATCTAATACTTCCATATTTTTTATTGGGGCATCAACGAATTCCATATCTTGGGATTGTTCTTGGTGTCCATTTTTCCTTAAAGGAACATCAGAAACATCAAGTTTATCGAATACCATAACACTTCCATCTTGATTGTTTTTTCGCGCAGAACTTTGCAATGCAATAAATATTTGTCTTGGTGCATAAACAGCCTATTTGCCACGTAAATAAACCATTAACAGCTTTCTGCACAGCAGCTGTGGTTATAGTCAACAATGATAACATTGATTTACCATCTTGTAAAATATAGCAGCCGGTCTTCTGCATATATCGAAAGATTCATCATTGACATCCACAATCTAAGTTTTGTTAGTACTACCATACCAGCATGAACTGCACCAAGTCGCCAGATTGCATCATTATTAGTGCCTTTACTCACAAGTACAAGTGTATGTTTAGCTCCGATAATCACTTTCCTAACATTTCAATCTCAATAGAATAAATTAGACAAATAGGAAAAGATGTTTAGAATTCAATTGCTTTCCGTTTGATATTCAAACAAAATCACACCCCGGCTACATGACTCTTCATAGGTAAAAAAAAATACAAAACCCTTGACTATCACTGGCAAAATGAAACACCAATAAAATATCCCATTCTAAACAACGATTGTCAATTTCTTTTACGTTTATATTTGTCCTTGGATGGACCCATGATGGTGTTGCTATGAAACTGGATTCACGAAAAGGTTGATACAGTAAGAGGTGTACCTCAAATCATCAGCATCTTTCGAGAGTCCATCCCGAGCCTACATTGGTGTTTTTGTTCAATGTTTCGAAAATCTATTCAATGCCTCTGTCAATTTCATCCCCGATGGCACCGTCGTTCTTGAAGCAATAGCAGATGCAAGACGACGACGACAGTTTTTTCAAACCACTTAGTATTCCAAGGATGTCATCTTTTCTTGTACGTTTTAGTATTCGGATAGTATGCTCACATGAAATTGTTGTATTTACTGTACCATAGATTTATTAGAAGCTATTGCTGTTGTTGTAGTTGTTGTTTGTTGTGGATTCTGTATAATGATGGGTCTCAGTAATTCAATTATATCAGCGTTTCTTATACGACATGACTTTTAAAAAATGTTGGGACAGTTCGTCTTTTAGAAGAATCAAAGAGCACTGAAAATTTTGATATAGTGGTCTTTTGGTCTCAGTATATTTTGTTTAGTGAATCAGCTGATAGTAATTATTTGCGGTAACCATAAATTACTGAGACCCAAATCACACACAATTTATTTAAGAAAAAAAAGCCATTAAACTTTTTATATGCCATTAGGTAACATCCGATAACTTAGTATCATACAATTTTTGGGCAATTTGACTAAACGTTCCAGTAAGAATCAATGACTACAAACATAAAAGCTGTAATTGTTATGAAAATTCTTGAAGTAAACTTCCCAGCCTCTATACATATTTCCAAAATAAATCAGTTAGTAAGAATGGTATGCGAGCTGTCTCGACTATAATCGCTAAAATTCGCAGAGCTCATAGCCCATATAACACTACAGATATAACAGTACAAACAAAATACTTTTATTGTAAATCCAATAGTAAAGAAACGTCTTATTCTTTTGTATGGAGCAAAGAAGGCTTTTATGAATGTACAGATATTCTTTGTTTTGCTAAACAAAAAAAACAAACAAAAAAACATTGTATTTGAAATGCAGCCGTAAGTGTAAATACTGATCGACTACTTAAACTGACTTGCCACAAAATGCTAAAGAAACAGAGCAAGATTGCCTCGAGTCAATTTTTTTGTTTCTCTTTTGTTTATTTGTTTATTTTTACTTCCAATCACAATCAATACATATAATAGACTAATCTTAAGAGGTCACTACACCAAACAAAGAAATGGATCCACGCATTAGGAACTATTTTGTTACACTCTTAACATAAATACGTGTCCACCACGTTGGTCGGCGTAATGATACTAACCAGAGTTATATAGCAAATTAACACATAGTGCATATTATTTTTAGTCGATTGCGAAGACTGGCACTATACAATACAGCAAAGCTTGACGTAAACAACAAATTATAATGACCACTAAGGCCAAATTATCAATCACTTATCTCTTTCAATGCCTCGTCTGCTTTCTTCAGTTTAAATCACTGTATTCCGAAACTGTTCTTGGTGAGGAGACAGGTGAATTCAATTTATTTGGCCGCCCCAGGGCTCGCCATCAGTTTGAAGTGCAGGTGGGAGCTGGGAGAGAAGAATGTTTCTACCAAAAGTTACGGAAAGACGCAACCCTGGAAGTTTCCTACAAGGTACTGTCAAGACTTTGCATGTATGTATGTATGTATGTATGTATGTATGTATGTATGTATGTATGTATGTATGTATGTATGTATGTATGTATGTATGTATGTATGTATGTATGTATGTATGTATGTATGTATGTATGTATGTATGTATGTATGCATGCATGCATGCATGCATGCATGCATGCATGTATGTATGTATGTATGTATGTATGTATATATGTATATACGAGTGTACAGTAGAAACGAACAACACCCTCGGTCGTTGGGTTCATTGAGCGTAAACGATACAAGACAAAATAAAATATCCCGACGCAAAGACCCTACACATCCAGATACTACAATTCTCACGAAATGCATTCGTCATAATAGTCGTAGACACCATGAAAAAGGTATCGATAATGCAGAGAGGATACAACTAGAGACTAGGGCATTTATACGCCTCAAGCAATGATTAATCACTCCGGCTATCACACGCTCGATCATGAATAAGAAACAAACACAGACACACACACATACATATATTGAACAGAGCTAAATAACAGTAAATTAATCAGCTGATAATAATAATAATAATAATAATAATAATAATAATAATAATAATAATAATAATAATAATGATAATAATGTTTGAAATTAGATGTGTACATATCTCTGAAATCGTGTTAAAACATATTTTATATTGCGTGTCAAGTACAATTAATATTTTTCCTCGAGGAATGCTACTGCCCCAATTATCTTACATTTCCGAGTTCAATGAGTTTAGAAGACTTACACTGCTTACTAACATTTATAGACTACTATATATATATATATATATATATATATATATATATATATATATATATATATATATATATATATATATATATATATATATATATATATATATATATATATATATGCATATAGGGTGTCGATAAGGCGAGTTTCCAAGTAAGTGATCGGTTATGCTTGCGTAGCGCTTATATGCACTTCTCCACAATCCACTGCACAAATCAATATATATATATATATATATATATATATATATATATATATATATATATATATATATATATATATATATATATATATATATATATATTTGTATTCATTTGTTTTAAGTCCTTCATTGGTACACTATCTAAATAGTCCAGTCAATATAATAGGATGGTAGCTTCTAAAATATGTAAATCGTGAAGTGGACTTCTTAGTAGCGGGCAAGGAACCCGACTAAATGAAGCGGTGCATCATGGGAAATGTACGGCGGTTTGCTAAGATGGAGTACACTAGTTAACCGCAGCCTCATGTAATACTAAAATGTTACGCAGGTGTCAGCGAAAACGAGACAGAAATGTAAACAACACAAATTTACTTACATAAGTGAATATGAACCAATTACTCTTTCAAAGATTACTAAATATTTTATGTATCTAAGCCATTTCTTATGACTCAGAAGCTTTACACATTTTTTAGTAAACTGCATAGACTTTTCAAAAATTTATTTGATTCAAATATAATATTTTTGTTCAAGTTTAGATTTTAAAATGCTTCTTTTGATTAATAAATATCTTTCTGAAATGTTTTGCAGTTGTTTGAAAAAAATATGTAACTTCAAATGGCAAATATGACTCCATTTAACTGAACCTTAAGATGTACGCAGAAGTGTAATTGATGTACAGTTGATGGCCGCGACATAAAAGCTTTGCAAGATATTTCATGAAGGGTTTTTATGTTTACAGACGTCTTGGACGTAACTCTTAAATATAAATGTAGCTTTTCAGAAACCCGTACAGTCTCCATACAGTTTATTTAGCTTTAAATTATACGAAATATAACTTGATTTGATGCAACAGGAATAAATGCCCATTTCAGAGCAGGTGATACACTTTTGACGATTGCAACGGAAATGCGGTTTCAAATTTTGTCAAACATTATATGTTAAGTTTTATTTTTGATAAAGTTAATGAACTAAAATTTAAACCTTTTTAGTCAGTTTACAGTTTGCGAACAACGCATTAAGCAAAATAATTATACTACCAAATATGAATTGATTTTATGAAAAGTGTAGAAATGCTTTTAATACTGTATATATATATATATATATATATATATATATATATATATATATATATATATATATATATATATATATATATATATATATATATATATATATATATATATGCTAAGATTAGACACTTATCATGATAATGTAAGCATGGGGCATGCCATTTACTCTGGTATTCTTCTGTAATTTTGGATAAGTTGTATGACAATTTGCATTATGGTGATTCTGGATATAATCTTAAGTGCAGTATTAGAAAATGGTTAATATGAGTTTAATCGTCCATATTGTATTTCGGTTATACTGCAGTACCTTGCCAAGTGGTTTGTTTATACGCTGAACGCAACAAACAACATCAAATTGGTACATAACAAGGCAGAAAAGGGAATGATCAAGATAACCAGGTCGAGGAAGGAACGGGCAAGACTGACAAATTCAATTCAAGGATATACCAGAATTGAATATATCATATTTGACGATACTAGAGATAACAATAATAATGGTAGAGGGCAACGAGAGAAAAAACAAATGTCAGGAAGGATTTTCGTCGATGGCTTAGATGGCATGATGCCATGGAAATTGACAATCACTCAAGAGAGCTGGGCTCCACTAATGGTCTTGAATGCTTGAGATACCAATGACATCCGTGGTCTTTTAGTTGCATCTGGTCATGGTAAGGTTTTTTATGACACAGAAGCACTCACTGGACGAGAGGATAAGAGTCGAAAGTATTGAAGCCAGGACGGAATCGAGTGGTCAGTTTTCTGTCTAAATATAACAGCAGATTGTAGACAGTAGCACAAGGACACTGAGAAAATCCAGCTCTGAAAGAACATAGTTTAGAACAGGCATTACCTAGTGAGAGAAGGAGATCAATTCGTCTGGGAGAAGGTCAGTGATTTATGATGAGCAACAGAAAGTGGAGACAGAGACTGGTCGATCCAAAGATGTCCAACTGGGAAGCCAAAGAGAAGGAACTAGGTGGTCTTTTCTATAGTTAATTTTAACGTAGCCAGATATCTGGAATTACAAGCCTTTCTGCAAATGATTTCTGCTAAAGACCAGTGTATGGTCTTTGCCATTTCCAACAAATTTGCACAGATGTGGCCACTAAGAGAATCCCGTATGCGTGTCCTGTTAGTAATAAAATAGTTAAAAAGGGCCTGCATGCCAGATGCTAAGGCAAGGCTCATACATATTGAGGCATGACAAGATTATCCGAGAGATAGCAGATATTTTGGAGGGCAGAGAAAAAATACTGGTTTGATCCGCAACCGAAAATCTTTATAAACTTTGTTAAAGAGGGAGGAACTCGTAAGATCTTATAGGAAAGGAGGAAAATCTTCGAGGAATCAGCGAGTTGGGGGATGATGGTTCAATTTTGAAGCTGATGTCTTCAAGCAGATAACGCGACATTGTATTTATAGATATGAGAAAGAGGAAACGATTCAGAAAGACAGATTGAATGAGAGAAATTATTGCAAGAATATGATGACTGACTCATCAAAGAAAAAGTTAGTAAAGGCAAACGATTACAATTTATTTGGTATCAAGTACAAAACATTATGGAAGCTAATTTACGATGATCTTTTGAATTATATAAGCTATATATCATTGTTTACATTCATACGTTACAAATAGCTTCCATATTTTTCAGCCTGAGAGAGAAATGCAATTGGGGAATAGAATGCCATAATCAGCTCGTACACATTTATATGGAATTAAATAATTTGCTTGCTTTTTATATTCCCCCCCCCCTAAATTTGCATTATGTGTTACTTTTAGAATCGTCACATGTTTCGTTCAGCACTAAAAAAAACAGCGTAATTAGCTATTTACCTCAAACTTTTGGAAAGGATAAAGTTTCAAAAATTAAAGTCTTGAAATTATTACATACATGACAACAGACATTTAGTTTATTTACTTGTAATTATTTGTACACATATTAAAGTACGCAATAGAAACCGTTCCAAGACTTAGAGAAAATGCAATACCGGCACATATCCCGGAAAAACGAGTATTTGTCTGTCACACCCAATACAAACATTGCCCAACAATCATTACATGTGAAAAGATTACAACAGAAGGATATATACATTCAGCAAAGACGCACGAAACTACTTGGAAATAGAATGCTTAACTGAGGTCACTTTTTATTGAAATACAATTGCTCCACTTGGATAAAGAATCGTGAGTAGGAGTATTACAACCAGATGTAGTCCCAGTCTTAATTTTGTCACTCAGAGACATATGTTGAGGAAGAAAGACGGACTAAAAGGACTTTCTCTGCCTGCCAAGGTTGTGAGAAAATACAATGTACATAAATGTTTCTCGAAATAGCGTAAGCTTAGGGCGATAGTTCAGTGATGGTAAGCTGAGTCCTTAAAGATGAGAATAGAGAAGGTACTCTTAACATTACGATATACACATCAGATATTTGGCATCAGACGAGTAAAGACAAATACGACTTCGTCATTCGGGTTGTGCTTGTATTGTTATAAATAAAAACAAATGCGAATCTAAGTCCAGACGGTACAAGTCGGCAGATACGGACGTCACGTCTCATTAGCTATCTTCTTGCATCACTCTCACACAGCCAGTCGACACAGACAGAATAACAATCTTTTAAGTATTGGGGACTATTTTCAGTCAAGTTTGATACAAAGAATATCGCACATATTGTCGCACCTGAAACATTTTAACATCGAAAATGGGGATATTTTCGTCCCATTTATGACTCCATATTTCTAACGTTACTTAATTCAGCCTTTGTAGTAGACGCGTTTTATTATGTACACACATTGTATCTTCCATGATTTCATCCATTTATTCATTATTCATTCTATAAAAGTAACTAATTGTGTTACTAAATTTTTATTATTACTTTTAATCTTATAGGTACTACGGGGCGATAACAGAAAAGTAAATGTATTCCTAAAAAATCCTAACCAGACAATCATGGATTCAATAAAAGATAAACCAGATGGGAATATTGATAGGGTAGTGACAGAAACAGGTAAGTTAAACCCAACCCATCTTATAAATATTTCTTGCTATTTTGCAGCTTTCATGAATATGTGTTTGCTAATAGAGATATATATTTAAAAACTGTTCGTCGTACATACACACAGATGGGAAGATAAAAAGACCGGTAAACATAAGGGATGAATGAAGCATAAGGATGGAGAGACTGACAGACTATAAATAAACTGACATACTGAAAGTTCTCTTAAAGCTAACGTGCAAAATAATGTTATAAACACATCAACACACGTGAACCATGTTTCTGCTTGGCTAACCACTTCATTGGTTTATACTCATGGATTTGCACGTCTAGCTAGCATGATGTTTCATTCGCACATTCTCCCGTTCGCTTGTAATTGGATGTAATGTGATGTGATTATGATTTTTAACGTAGCTTTAACATTGTTTCAGTCATATAGCAACGATGTCTCCAGTTTGGCAGTTTATAATGATGTTCAGCACTGGGGAGTTATGCCGCATTCATGTAGCATGATGTCCCACAAAGTCACATTATCCTAACACCAGGCCTACCAGTCCTAACATTAACCTCTTAATGCTGAGCGTCAAACGAGGCAGCTGTTAGTATCATTTTTGTAAGTCTTTGTTATGACTCGACCGGGAATCGATCCCACGACTAGGCCACCGGAGAGGTTCCCGTTTGCTTTTACTCATCTACTGGTATCAAAAAAAGCATCTACAAGATAAAGAATTGCACAAGTTTTAGTCATTTTATCAAGGATTTATAATTTCTAACTAGCAATTTCATTGTCCTTTTCCGTGTCTTCTGCTTTCAATATTTGCAATATGAAATAATTTCTAAATTAAATGGACAAACAAAATGTATGAACTCTTGTATATAAACGTTAGAAGAGAAATAATTCAAATATAAGGAGTTATTGAAATTTTCAAACGAGTCACACCTTTTGCTTGAAAAACATAGACTATCCCATGCAAATATTGCGACAGTTTTAGAAAAGACACCGCCGTTTGATTGGAGACGCCAACAAGTTGACTGTGTTTGAGAAGCCCTGGTCGATAGGTTAGATATTATAAATCAATTAATGAAGTGACTAAGTTTTGCACATTATATATATATATATATATATATATATATATATATATATATATATATATATATATATATATATATATATATATATATATATATATATATATCCTTGAAGACTTTTGGCCTTTAAGATCTATAGGTGGATCAACAGAAACAGTGGTGTAAGAATATTACAGCTGGCAGTCTGACTAGTTACATAGATAAGTAGATGAAGATACATCGACTGACAAATTTGCAAATAGACACACACACACACACACACACACACACACACACACACACATATATATATATATATATATATATATATATATATATATAGGGAGAGAGAGATTGTGTGTGTGTGTGAGAGAGAGAGAGAGAGAGAGAGAGAGAGAGAGAGAGAGAGAGAGAGAGAGAGAGAGAGAGAGAGAGAGAGAGAGAGAGAGAGAGAGAGAGAGAGAGAGAGAGAGAGAGAGAGAGAGATTTAGTTCGATTGTGTTACACACATTTTTCTTTTGTGTAGGTGTTTATTCAATATGCATCGACAACACTTTAAGACCCTTCTCGTCCAAATTAGTGTATTTGTACTTGGGGACGTATGTCGAGTCTGAATGGGATAAGTACTCCAAGGAGCTAGATGACATTCACGTGGCGGTGTCAAACTTCGCGGTAGGTATTACGATGTCGTCGTGATTTATATGATTGTGTTCCTTTTCTCATTCTCCTCTTTTCAGTTTAGTATTGCACGCACTCATTTGTTCCTTTTCTTCTTTGTCATCCTTATCCTCCTTTACTTCTTCTTTTCAGGTCTCTAAGTTTTTCCTTGGCCTTTTTTTAATGTTTTATCTATATTTTCATTCTATGAAGACTATGGCATCCATCTTCCAACCTGGCTAACATTTCCCCCACCATTCCTATGTCGTCCACAACTTCTTGCAGCTTTTGCATTTTGTTAACGTGAGTGTTTGCCATTTTGTTTGTTATTCACTGTTGAATTGCGCAAGTAACGAATGCTCTCTTTTATGTCTCAAGCTAGGACGTGAAGGAAAACATCCCCTATTACCATCTACCCATATCACTTACCAAGCAACAGTGACAAGAGGGCTAACCTAAAATAAATTGTTATACAAAACAACACACTAATACTAAGAAAACCACTATTCTATGAATACACAGTTGTAGACGAAAAGTGCTTGACTACAAAACATGCCATTACCTATAATCACATCTGCAAAGTCATACTACTCTACATTCACACAAAACAAACACTAATGAGAGTAGGGACAAAGTGTTTACGAAGGGAAAGACGCACATACACAAACACAAACGTGTGCACGCACACGTACGTATACACACAAATGAATACTCACACACATACACCCAACGTATGCGCTCATAACTTCAAATTATATGATTGGCAACTTGATTAGTCTTTCTATTTTAGAGATCTGTTTAGCCGTGAGAAGGGGTGTTTTTTAATTTCAGATGCGTCTAGTCAATGGTGACACCGCCTAGGTCGTGCACTACACACGCAACGGCTGATCCATTCATTCTCCCAATTGACATTTGTTTTAGGGAGCGCAGATGGGAGTTGAGTAGCTTCATTGTCCAATTCTTCTTTTTGAGGGATAGTGAAGACCCCTTCCCTATGTCTTCTTATCTCCTGCCGACTCATCGGATCCCACTCTTTGCGTTGTCACTCCAACTCTTTTTTCCGAGTTTTCCGATTTTTCCAGCTGGAGGACAGTGGCTCCTCGTACTGATGGTATTGGTTGTGACTGTTGCGGACATGGTGGTGGTTGTGTACTCACCTCATGCTTCACCTCGCACATAGGCCTAAGTATGATGTGAGGCAGGATCATTTCATTATTCTTTTCATTCACGCCATTCTTCTATCTTTTTTTTCCTTATCCTTTTTACTTTGGCATTTTGCGCTACTGTCTCCATGGACGACTCATCCAGGATTCATATAGCTTACTCCAGCTGCATCTGAAGCCCAAGAAGTTTGGCTACTTATTTTCCTCTAGTTTGTCACGTTGACAATGGATAGCTTGACTGACGAACGCTTCATTGAATATGCCTGAAGCACGGACGTGAAGGTAAACACCACCTTACTTAAAAGTAACAATACCCATATCATAACCGTAAAACATGGAACGCTTGGACCGAAAAGGCACAAGCAAGTTCTCTTTCTTCCTACAAGCACACTTTGTTACCACTCCTACATACAAAACATATTGACTGCCTTACAAGACAGGGAAACAAATTGCTAATAGGCACACTTCTATTTGTTCAGTTTAACTTATTTAGAAGGCATCTTCATAAGTTCAGTCAACAACGGATGGTAAAACTGGATACAGCACCGCTTTATGTAAATCAAACGCAGACGCCATAGCATTTCCCTACGATTGTTTTGTAGGTTATGAACACTACATATCTTATCTAATTGTGTGTATGTGTGTGTGTGTGTGTGTGTGAGAGAGAGAGAGAGAGCATATGTAATTATAAAACAATTTAAAACAAATCAACAAAACCTTTTTAAAAAAATAACATTTTTATTCAGCCAACAATTTACCAACACATAATATTACAATTAATGAAATATCAAATAACCACTTTTTGACAAGAATGACAAAGTTGTGAAGTAAAGTTAGACTTTCACTGATGAACGTCATTTTGCCATTAAATTACTCTTCGTTTCCTAGCCAAAGACAAGAGATATCCATACTGGTCACAAAACCATCGATCTACTTGTTCATCGTTGGTAGAAAAGTCACGATCAAAATAAGTCACTAAATGTTTTTAGGGATATCCATGACTGCATTAATGAAGGAAATGCACACAACATTGTCCACACACCTCAGAATCTGTGCCTTGTAATTTCACGTGTTTGAATTTTAATCGTGTCGTCTGGGATTTCTTCTCATAAAGTGGATGATGTCTTCCAGAGGTGGTAATCCATACGAGGGAAAATACTCCACACATGCATCGTGTGGAAAGTAGATGGCTATCCAGGGGTTCCTGGGAGATGACTGTCGTCCGTGTTGATGACAAAAGCTTGATGGTCATTAGGTTTGCGATGAGACAGTTCATCTTTATCGCAAACGACATGATCCCAAGAAGCGGTGTGCAATTTTTTTTTCTAAGGGTAAAAATGTTCCAGGTATTCATTTTTACTTGTTTTATGGATAATGATAAGTAATCAATTTAATCCTGAGTCTTGCTTGAAATTTTCTATCAAGTGATCGTCTCCTATCTTTGTTTTCTTACTCTGGGCCACTAACGATTTGATGCGAGAGGAGAACCCTAGCGTCATCCAGATACTAGTCCAATATTTCTTTTTGACTCATCATCAGACATTTATCGTGTTGAAGTTGATTAGGATGTTCGTTTTGATATCCATAGTAAGGTTTCCAGGTGAAACCTATAATTGTTTCTGACAGATGTTTAGCAAAACAGGAGAATAAACGTTGTTCTTGTTCTGGTCATCTGGACATGACCATGTCCTCTTCGTCTTTGTCTTTTGTTGTGGGTTCCACGATATCATCCCATTCCATTTCTAAAGATTCTCTACCATTCAAAGAGGAAAAAGAGTTTTTCATAGCTTGTAATAGTTTAAAATGACTTATTTCAAGATGTTGATTTCTATCTTATTATCGAATTCTGGATACAAGTTGACGTTTACCGTCTCGGGCAGAGGATCATGGAGCTGAAGTTCCACACACATAGAAATGTCACATGGAAATGTCCCTCGTTGCTGCCATGGCATGAAGTGAAATCAATGGCCCACAAAGCGTAACGTCATGCATAATCGTCGTTAGTAATACCGTGGCCTGTGCTGGTCCCTAACTGTCCACTGGCTTCGTATAGGAACAAGTACGATCTCAAGCAATTATTCTGGGCAAGGTTATATTCGCAGGGTATAGTACAAAAGGTCTTGCCATCGCAACTAATTTTAATCTTGGACACATTGTAGTTTTCAAACACGAAATTGTTTAGATTGTAGTCTCCGTTGAAGGCAGTATTGCTGATGATGACAATGATTAAACGATTGGTAACTGTGCTTGGAACAGATGATCTTCGATTTTGGATTGGAGTCCAGTGGCAATCGTGAAGGAATTTGCTTCCACAAGTATCGGATACTTGAAGGGCGTTCTGTTCAAAGTCTGTCTGTTTCATTTCCCACTTTAGATAAATCTTCCACGCGACGTATGTAGAGTCTGGATTTTAGGATGAATATTTTTCTAAGCGGTGTCAATGAAAAGGAAGGCGGTACTGCTCAGATTCAGTATTAGGCAGACATCAATTATGTTCTTGAAACACCTTTCTTGCAACCACATGTCCGAATGCAAGCGATCAATCAGTTCTAAACATCGGCGAGGTTTGATTTTCTTTCGATGTTCATGGAATCTCTTATTGCTGCAATCGTTATCCGCCAATTTATCGAACTCACCCGCTGTTTAAAGTTTCTAGAGCACACAGGGTATTCTAAGCTTCTGTTCCGTACGTCAAGAGATTTTCCACGTGCGCTCGGTGAGGGTAAGTGTCCATGCTGCTGCTGACCGGTTTGTTATTTAACTGCAAATCCACTTCGCTGAACAAGGAATGCACGAAGTTGTTGACAGGACCTGCTGGCTCATAGGAGTTTAGTTCGGAGTTGTCCGTTTTGATCACATTGACTTTCAAATACAGGTAACTTCTATCAGATCGGGCTGTCCTTTGATTTCTAATCCGATGGTAGATGAATCCGTCAAAGATTAGATGGCATGAAATTCTACCAACTGAGATACTTTCATCGTCGTCATGGTGGAAGGCATTGGAAATATACCCAGTTCCGATATGGAACATACACAAAAGTCTCGGTATATCTTTTTTTTCTTCCTGTTATTTAATAATCAAAAAGATCTAATTCTATGTCTTTCTAGCATTCTGTATGTGAATTCATCTGGAAGGGTGTCTTCGTCGTCTCTTTCTGTCTTGTCCTTCCTGATTTGTCAGGGAAGCAGGAATTCCTGACTCGACAGCATTCATTGTATTATTAGGTGTTTCTCTTCGGCCCAAAATGTCCTTGCCAGTGTGAAGCAAGACATCTCAAAAAGGTTTCTTTGGGGTTTGTTTGTCGAACTACTTTTGCGGCGTTTACTAATGCGTGAAATCCTTGTGTCACTATCGGTTTTAAAACGGAGGCCACCCATCAAAAGACCCATTTTAGCATATCTCCTAAGCCATGTCGTCGCTTTTGAGCGACTCCTCGGTACATAGAATTCATGACTTACAGGTCGTTTGAAAACTGTTTTCGAAAATGGAGTTTCACTGTAACTTTCCCTTTGGTGAATAAAATACTTTATTCCAGATTTTCTTATGTAGCAATGTAAAAAAGTATCAAAATATAAATTACTGACGGGTAAATATTGAGGATCTACAAATTCACGGTGAACGTGATAGTTGTTTTTACCTTTCTGGTCATTGGTCGTGAAAGAATAAACTTTGAAAGGAATGACTCATAGTAACGGTGCGGATGTGTGTCCCACCACATCATGCTCCATCACATCAGAGTACATAAAGATCAAATTCAATCATTGGCTCAGTTCTACAAGGAATAGAAAAAACTGCGGTCAAGTTGGTGGCAATGGGTGGCATGATGTTACACTTGCTCATCTTGATGTCCCCACCCAATATGTCAAACAGTTCAAGACAAGAGGCAATAGCTAACGTTTTGTTATCTGAACATATCATCAGCAGGCAAAGGGCTACTTTATGGAACTCGACCGTTTCATTTTGTTCAAGGTTTTGCCAAACACATCCTTGAACCGGGAATCAAGCGTGTCCACGAGATAATAACCGCTAAAATAATTGCCTAGTAGAAGTTGCAACATATAGATGTACCGGGAAGTACTGGGAGATACATTTTGTTTATTAGAGGATTCTAGAGTTTCATTTTAATTGAAGTATTGTTGCAATTGGTCGTCCAGAACTTCGACCTTAAAAGTGCTTTGATTTTCAGTGATTCTTTTGATTTGTGTAAGTTGAATCATTTCGACCAAAGCCACTTTCCAATGGGCTTCGTCATCCAATTAGATGGCCTTATGTAGTCTGGCCGTAAAACAGAATAAATCATTGTGGAAAAACACACCAAAGGAACTGTCGCTGGGTAACTTTAAGTAAAATTAATTATTCATAATTCCAGAGTTAATGGTGTACGGTGGTTTGCTGGAGGTCAGGGAAGTATGCTAAAGAGAACTAAAGTTGTTATAGGGGTAGTGACTGTAGGAAGGGTGAATAACCTATTGAAGAAGGCTCCTGTTGTTCCCGTTAGAAGCGTATTTCAGGAACGGATTGTGGAGACGATAGCCGATGCATCTACTCAGTAAAATTGTCTACAATTGTTTGTCTCCTTGTTGTAAACTTAAATTGGCTATGGCAACACCAATAACACAATGATTTGGCAGAATACGACGATTTGCGTTTTAGGCATACGCTCTCCAGACCATCCCCACAAGGATTGCTTTTGTAGATCCTGCACAGAAGAAATCGGTGACGGAGTGGTCATAGTAGTGGTTGAGTTGTGTTGAAGGGACTGATGGTCAGTTTTTATAGTCAATGATTTGCGAAGCGTCGATCCAAGAATCAAAACTTAGCGGATATCCTTTCCAATGTACTTTATCTTTGTGGACACGACTTCTTCACACTTGTCGGGTTCTTCGATCGAAAATGCTTTCCATATCGTACACTGTTTTGTCCACACGTTGTAACTCGGGGACGTAAAACATACCTCTTAACACGTCCAATTTATATACGCTTGAATAACGGTCAGACACTCGTGCAGTGACACAAAACAATTCGTTTGGTCCATTTGGGTAAGTAACCTTTGTATTAAATGCGTTTGGTTTTGCCAATTCGCACCTAGTCTTCCGCCTTTAACACTCAATGTTTCTTGTTGACAGCTACAGTTGGTGTCGTACCAAACAGGTGCTAAAAGACGGCCACTTCGTTGTCTGGAGTCATTTTTTCTTGGGGGGGGGCACATTCAATGCTCCGATATTAAGATTTGATGTGCTCTATGAACAGATGAGGTAAGAGGTATGTGTATCTGAGAATGTGCTAATGAGTGAAATATTTCAACATGCATTCTTTGAAGGTGCATTGAAATCATTCCACTATGCTTCCTTTGGTTTCTGGAGTCTCAAATTGTGTGAAAACGATTCATGTCTGGTGGTTTCTTCAATTATTGTTGGAAAGCTTGTTTCAGAAACTTGGTGCCTTTGTCGAATTTACATAAAAGGAATGACGACCGATTTGTTTCAGCACCAGTTTTAGGGCTTGCACAAACTCGTGCTCGATTTGGAATTTAATGGCACGAGCAGGGAAACTTTGGAATAGACGACGATGATAGACAATAAATATTTGTAGCCACGAATTGTAAGTGGCTATTGTACGATCTCTGCCATCAACTCTAGTGCGATATTTGGAAAAATATTCGTCAAATGAGATTGTGTAAGGTGTACTTGGCTTGTTCTTGTAACCTTCATTGTACTTGAGGTAAACGGATACGTTTGAGTCGGAGTTTCGCAGAACAATACAATTTCGGACCTACCCCCTAACCCTTAGGATGGGATGGATCTTAGTGAATGCTTGATAACACATTCTCCATTAGGATATTTTCCTTTTTCTGTTTTGGCCACTGGGGTGGTGGTGGTGGTGGTGATGCAATTTTTATCAGGGTCTTAACATCTTTCAGAGTCAGTGGAGCTGTTTCATCTAAAACTTTCTGGTGAAGGAATTGACGTCATTTGAACATTTGATCAATCATGAATTCGTGTTTTAACTGCAGCATGTCGGTAAATTGAAGATCGGTAGGGAAATGCGGGGTTTGTTGTTCTCGCCAAATGGTGAATTCCATTCATCCTGTGTAAGGCACTAAAATCCGTTTTAGTCCTTACACAGTTTCTAAACTTTACGTCGATGTTTTATCCCCAGAAGCCACTTTTATCTTTTTGATCATATGAGTCTATGAGCCATTTCTGAAACAGAAGCTTCCAGGATTCCTATTATCAGTTATGACATTGTGTCTTTTAGTATGAGTACTAGCAACAGGTGCACACATTTTCCGCATTTAACTAACATCTTTTTCTTTTGATCGATGGGTATTTTCTTTAGGACCATTTGTCGATGCATGGCTAAGCATTCTTTCTGAAGTTGAGACAAATTTATGGTTCATATCAAGGCATTCAGACAACATTCGCACATGTTATCGTTGACGTATTTAGAGGGGGTTTGAATGAGCTGTTTTACATGGGTGGAACGGCTTTGGACTGACAACATGTCCTGATATTTAGCTAAATGAGGAGACAGTACTTTCCGTTTATTTCCTTTAGGGGTCGAAGAGGGATGTCTTCTCGCAGGTAATAGCTTTGCTTGTTTCGGGGCACACACAAAATATATATTGACGCCTATGATTTTGCCCATGATATTATACCGAATATGTTGCTTTAGCTTGAAGGGTTTCTAACCAGCCTTTTTGACCAACTCTTTGACAATCGCCAAAGAAGCCTCCACTTTGGTTGCTCCTGTTTTCTTTGAATAATTGGGTATTTTCAGAGGTAGACGTAGATGCATGGTTATGCGTTTGTTTCGTACTCTGCGTCAAACGACGAGACCGTCCTTTTAATTTTCCTTTTTGGACAGGAGAACGACGATGATGGTGGTGTTCACTTCTTTGAGGAGGAATCTTTTGGCGGTTAAGGGCACATAAACACTGATAAACAAAGTTTTATAAGGGTCTTTTTATAGTGGAATACATCGCAACAGATAATCTTGCGTCGTAGGTGACAGGCATCACACATTTTTTGTAAAGGAACTCAACGGATAAAATAGGTATAGTTGTTGCTTGGATAAATCCAGTAAACTCTGTAACATGCCCGATCTCTCGTGGACTTTGGTTTTGGGGAAAGTACTTTGGAAGCAGCTGCCACAGCGACTAAAGAGAAAGAGGGTGTCACCGCTGGAGAAGTTCCTAAAGACACGAGTTTCCATTTTTTGTCATTAAATTGGGAAGAACGGGTGTCAAATTGGGTTTGGCTGGTATCAGCAGCACCGTAGAAGTGAGGGAACCTGAGGCTACTGGAGACAAAGTCACTGTCGTTGCAGGGCGTAGTTTGGGTATGTAAGGTTAAGTCCTGGCCGAACTGACATTCTTGCGAATAGAAGTTGTTTTATGTGGTCTATTCGTTTTTTTTCAGCCGCCGTTTCTTATTGGCCTGTGACCTGTTCTTGACACCACTGCTCTTTTACTTCTGGATACGTTTCCATCTGGGAGTGGTTTTTTTATTTGTAATGACTTGGGCACATTGGGATTCCATTTTACGAGGGAGCGAATGATAACACCTCCTAGAGAACCGCTATCTCCAGGTTTCAAAATGGTATGATTTTATTCTTTTAATGTCTACAGGTTTTAAAATGATATGCTTTCATACATTGAGTGTCGATGCAGGTACCTGCCAGTTGCGTCAAGGCTACTTTGTTTCTCTTAAACAAGTGTTTAAATTGTATAAAATGTGAATTATTCAAGGCATCATGCCTTGATGTATTTGATTTGCTGTCACCGTAAACCATCGTATGATTTCCACGAGACAAGCTTCTAAGACACAAGCACGTATTTGTGTATTCTTTTGCAACTGATGCCGTATAAGGCACGAATAAATTTGACGGGAAGATGAGGCTGAAATGACGCCATGATGACGATATGTAAAAGAGACCAAAAGTGTCCGAGGATTGTATAAATTTCTTTGAAGTCAACAGCGACGTATGCACGACAAATCCTCCTTATAGGCACCATTGGTGCAACAGATGGGTGTGAAATTGCAACAGAACGGGGGTGGTAGTTTTAAATCCACTAGTAAATAGGCTTGAGTGGTTTGAGTGGCATTGTCTTACGCATTGTCTTTCGCATGTGTCAGCCAAGTAGGTCCTAACTATATGACTAAGACTTGCACTTGTGCTTTATCTCTAGGGCTTCTAAGCAAGACAAACAAATATTCGATAAGGTAAATGACACCTGCATTACGATGATGCCCTTTGCGCAGAAACCACAGTTTAATTTCTTCTTCGTCTACTCTCAACATGTCTTCGACGTTGACCAGATGTGTTCGACTTGTGTCAGTCAGGATCCCGTCGTCTTCACGAGGAATACCTTCCACAAACACGATGGAAACTTCTGGACTTTCTCTCAGAAGGCTGTTGCCACACTTTGTAACACCACACGATATGTTGAAATGGACGATCGATCAAATGATCTTTATGTTCGATCAAACGTTTGACAAATTCTGTTTTGCTGAACCATTGGGTCCAGCATCTAACATATTAATGGATGGGGAAGATGCAAAGACTTCCAAATAGCACTGTCTATGTTTTGGTCGATGACTTTGCAAGTGGAAAAAGAGGGAGCAGATACAGCAGAGGTAGCCAATGAGCTGGGAATGTAACCTTTTTAACGATGACAGATAAGACAAGAGTTTTTTAATAATTTTTTTCATGACATGTTTTTTTTTAAACATTTTAAAAACTGAACAGGAAAGACAAAATACAAAAGAGCCAAATGGTTAAAGACGTTGATAAAAAAGACATCAAAACTATCAAAGTGGAATATAAACAAGCCACTGTACAACATATTTGCTGACGAATGTGTGGTATCCTTTGGACATATGTTTTGAATGTTCTTAGAGGCTCTTCACTTGGAAAAGTCACACTGGGGTCATTCTGGAATGGCCTTTCAGGGATGTCTATGTCATCGATGGTCCTAAAAGGAATGGTTGTTCTCTTTTGAAACTGTGGCTAACACATGTTTAAAGGTCTCTTTTCCACTGGACACTTTAAGTTCACTCATTCCTTAGAATCCATAACACAAATTTTGGACAATATAAGCCATTTCATTCACCCAAACCTCAAAAACCCAAACTTTTCTAGATACGTACGTCTTTCCAGTGAAAGTGTAACCAGAAAGCTATACATAACATCTATACATTTAAAGGGAACACTATCATGCTTTTGGTGGTACCTCACAGTTCAGAATGTACTGTGCCAGCAAAGAATCGGCTGGTAAACGAAATCCAAGAAAGGAAGTCAATAAGACACACGACGATCCAAGTTGACTGGATACAAGTCTTGTAAAAAGTGTTGGTGGTCCGCCGCAGTCTAAATACCGTCATTGAGTTCCTTCCACGGCAATTGTTCTATCACGAATGATTAAGGTCGATGAATGGTAGCAAGTCTAATACATATTTTTGTTGTAGATAGTAAATGTACTTTTGGATAAAAGAGGCTTTGTTTCAGCTCAGTACCAATATTATTTGGCAACTAAATCACACACCACACGTCGCACAGACGATTCCTCTTGAATCAAGATTAGTTCGTGTAAAATATGTTGGTAATCCTCTTCCTCTTCCTCTGTAATTTGGTGTAGCATAGCTAGCCTGTAAGAAGTAGGATGAGTAGCAACGAAAATCTTTTGGTCTTCAGTCAGTTGAACAACGTCTGACCACTGTGGCGCTTTCCAATGAATCAATCCTCTTACACCATTCAGGTGACAGTGGTTCCAATATCGATGATATAACGGATACAATTGTTCTTTGCGTTGGTCTTGTAGTTTGACAAACTCTAGGTAAATGTGTTCTCTCAACTCAATGGTGTCCGACGTCTGAGAGTGGTACCAAGCGTAGAAAGCTTCTTGTTGCTCGGTGGGCATAATTGTCGGGCTCGTATTAGTGAGCATCAGGCAAATAGGGCAGAACGGCATCTTGATTGGCTTCGGTATTTGTCATTCCAAAATACGTAGGAATTCGACCCAAATGCATTGCCAAGTTCCTCATCGAATCTTTAAACTGCACTTGTCCCACTTTCATGGACATGATTTTGGCTTCGTTCAAGGTCAGGTTTGTACGTTCGGGACTTTGTATCGTTGTTACGACCCTGTAGATGAAGCGTGTGTGTTTGTGTGTGTGGGTTAAGGAATGAATTATGCACAAATCTTTTAATTTCATTAAATGTAATAAATATTATATTTATGTTAGGATGGATCTAATATGTTGTTAGAAACTTTGTGCTTACTTAAATCGTAATTGTAACTCGTATAAGGACGAACTGTGTATGATGGTAAATTCTTCGCGAGGAAACATTCAGGAATAGCTATGAAAACGATTGGCTGATACTTGGTGAGATTTTCCTAATGTCCAGATGCATACGACATTACACGTGTCCTCCGTACGCGTGTACATGACACGACGTATTAGCTTCCTTTAATATATTTATTTGTAAAAATGTTCAGTCACAGTCAAAGTCAAAGTTAAAGACAGAGACGTATCCGAGTCACATTGCTTCTGTTACCTTAAAAAGATATTTTTATGCAAGAAGTTGACTGTTTGTGTGTCTACGTAGAAGGAAATGTGTTTTGTTAGTGTAACTAATTGTACTACGTCGTCCTAAATAATTTTTTTTCCTGGGGAACAACACTACTGGTTTGTACAAAAACATTTTCTGAAAATTTTCATAATTGGAACGGAACAATGCAAACTGTGCTTCACTGTGTAAATTCTGGATTTTTGTGTTAGCCTTCGTCTTACATCATCATCCACCATTTTGGACCGGAACAGAACTGCAGACTGTTTCAATTTAAATCTATTCACAGAACCTATGTGTTCTATATCTTTATCACAAATAATTTGGATCTCTTTCATAAATCGTATGTCTTGTTTAACATATTTATCTTTTCTTCCATGTTTTCTAGGGAAATAAATTATTTTTGTTAAAGTTTACAAACCTTGTTGTCTTCGCTCTATTTTTTTATACTTTGAAACAGCCGATAAGTAACATCGTATAGTATGAGAAGAAACTATTCATCGTATCCCTAGAAATTGTGAGCCATCACTGGGGCATAGCGATGGCAATCTCCGTGACATTCGAAGTCCTTTGGCTTCACATCTCATCGATAGGGTCTAAGATCTGTTGGGCAAACGTGGTCGATATGTTTGGTCCCCGAAAGTGTTTCTCACGTCCTCCAGGAATCTTGCTGAAGTAAGGAAAGTGACTAAAGATTGTTTCTTAGATGTACTTTTTGCATGCTCGATGAGGCAGCAAAAATTGGATTGTGTATGCCGGTCTCTTACATGCATTCAAAATCCATAAAAATGAAATTCCCTTTAATCTTCTGGTATTCTTCCTCTTCCTCCTCTGGGGGTAGTATTTTTTTAGTGTAGCATTCGTGTTCCATGTGTACGATATGGTAACAAGTATGATATCGTTTCTTTCTGGACATAGGTGCGCCTTGGCATTATTGTTAAGTATCACTTTTCCAAAATAGGGCACAATCTCAGGAGTTGGCAGGCACTTTTCCGCTGTGAACCTTGCGTCTTGAGCTGTAACTGGTATCAAGTAGAGCTGGCAAAAGTACACAGAGAAGCAGGGCAATGCACTCTTTTTTGTCCTTCATCAAGACAGTGTTTAGTTTTAAAACATCCCTTAACTTTCGACCCACAATGTTTGTGTTATTCTTGTTTGTGATAGCGAAAGTCTCATTTCTCACAGTAATAACTGTATCCGATGAATGCGGTGGTACTGGTATTGGTATTGAAATGTTCATCGTGATGATAGCCGTGATGATATTTTCCATCTTTAAAATGATTGCATCGAAACAAAAGAGGGCCTCGCACATCTGAGAGAGTACATTCAAGTTATAGCTTTGGGCCAAGAGGTCTTGCAATTTTTGCATTTCAAGAATGCTACAGGCTGTACCTTTGGATATATCAACTTGCTGTAACACGATTTCTGCTTCTTTTTATTGTTTGATTCGATCCAATTGTGGAATGTTCTTACAGGCTTTTTCCATTATGCAGTATCGTTCTTGTCGGCATACGATTGTCCCTCCAAACGATCGTTACTCCATATCTGGTATTAGGATTGTTAATTCACACGATACTACTCTTACGTCTGCGAAGGTCTTCAACCAATAACACCTTTTTGCGCCTGGTCCCTTTGAGAAAAGAAGCGTGCGCCATGCACAGTGTCGCTTTTCCATCGGTGATGTGAAACTTATTTTATTGGACTGTCGCACGTATTGAATCCTGTCGATGACTTTGCAAGGTGTCAATTCTGCTGACCTGCTAAATTCGATCTAAATAGGGGAGTTCAGACTGTCGTAATAAATTGAGATTGTCGAGCTTTCGCTTGCTTGGCTCGATATTGCTCTTTTGCTGAGGTTTACAAAAATTCCCCCAAAATCAGTGATGAACCACTCTGCTTTCTCCAGTTTTACGTCTGACTTGAACTCTTTAAATTTCACAGTGAACATGTCGGCCGTGGTTCTAAAGTGAACATTCTTTCTATATCTGTCAAATAGAATAAAATAGACAAAGGTAAAGATGCCTTTTATCATTGCCACGAGGATGGGTTTTGGTGTTCAGATTGCTCTAGGAAGCAACAGAAATAGAAGAAATAGAGGGACTCCGAAGAGGAAGAAGTGGTAACCTTTGAAAAAGAATATCTTAAATACGTCTGGAAGGAGAAGAAAAGAAGACGAGAAGAAAGTGAGGAAGTAGAAGAGGAAAAATCGGTGACATTAAAGAAATTGAAACAAAACGCGAGAGTGAAAAAACAAAGAAGAAAAATGAACTTTTTAAAAGTGATGTGTTGCGAAATTGGATTGTAAATTTGTACTAGATAATATATCAGAAAGAAAAACGTAAGTATCTCTTAGTATTGATTTCTATTATAAGGACCTACACTCACGCACTTTTTCACGTAAATTATGGGGAAAAAAGGGGATTGTGAGCTTTAAGTGACTTTGGCAGTCATTGAGTAGTCTCATTTTGAGGAAGGATTCTTGGGTGTTTGATTTTTGTGCTTTTAAAAAGCAAACGTAGAAACGTATAGTAATGAGCTTTAAATACCCGATCCCTTTACCACGGCGAAAACTTCTTGTAGATCTGCTACAAAAACTGTCTATGATTTGGTAGAAATCACTCGTTATCTCAGGCGTAGTAGGTGTGTAAATTGGGTTAGGCTGTTTGGTCCGGGAAGGTCTTTTCTCTTGGGTCGTATTAAATAATTTTGATACATGTGTTTCAGACTCTTTAGCTCTGCCAAAATGTCTAAGAGTACCGTCACCGTTTGGCTTTTTCTGTCCTCCTTCTCTTCTCTCTCCTAGACCTTATTTCTTCTTTGCTTCTTCTTGTTCTTGCCGTTTTCGTCTTCTTCCCTATTCGTTTCGCTCTTGCATAAAGCAGTTTTAGTCGATTTTTTTGTTGTTATAGATTGATGTTCAATCAATTCCTATTGACCCTAGACAGGCCATATTCCTTGTCGCTGTGTTCAATTTCCCCTTGACCTTTACTGGACCAATCTACTCCATGTTAAATTCCCGTTTGTCTCAATAGTGTAATCGACCAAATTGAACATAGAATTCTACGTGACTATATAGGGTTCTCCCTCTCCATCACTATAATATAGTTATTGCTATTTATTCGTAGATTGTAGTATCATCATGAGGTTTTCACTAAACACTTTGGAGGATGTCTAGCTGGTTCTTAATGAGAATGGTGCCGATCTTGTGTCAAAAACCGTAGTTATGGTAGCAAGTTTAATTTGTTTAACCTCTTCTATCAAGATGAGAATTTCATCAAATGACATCCTATAGATTTTAGTTATGAAAAATGTTACTAATCTGACCTCTAATATGACCAGCACAGAGGCTGAAAATATATGAGATTGAAAATATTATTATATCGCTAGTCCTAATAGAGGGATGGTCATGTCGCCATAGATTTCCCCCAAACGATATTTCGTTATATTCAATTGGATCTTAATGGTGTCAATGGTGCCCCGGTAGCTACATTGAAAATATTGCTAATGATTTTCCTCCTAAATGATAAGCCATACCGATATATGATGTCCACGAGACAATAGTTTGTTGTGTGTGTTGTTGTTGTTGCTGTTGTGTGTATGTTGTGTCAATAGAGAGATTTGGGTTTTTAACGTAGATTTAACGATTTCTCAGTCATATTACTGCGATGTCTGCAGTGTAGCAGACATTAACATAATGTCCCGCCCAGTCACATTATCCTGGCATTAAGCCGACCAGTCCTAAAACTAACCTCTTAATGCTGATTGCCTAGCTATTTAGAATGTTTTCAGGAAAATGTCTTTGTCCAAATCAGTAAAGTTGTTCTCCAGGAAAACAATTATTCAGAAGAAACGAAGTAAAATTAGCACCTCTAACAAAACATGTTGTTTTACGTAGACATACGAACAGACAACTTCTAGTACAAGAATACTTTTTTAAGGTAATAGAAGTTGTATAACTGTCCTAACGACTGTACGACTGTGTATGACTCGACTATAACTGTCTGTCCGTGACTGTATACGTCTTACAAAAATCTCAGACATATAAATGAAGCTAATACGTTGTTTGAATTGCACGCGCACGAGGACGCATGCAAGTGAAGCATTTTTCTGGACATTAGGAAAGCCAGACCAAGTATCAGCCAATCATTTTCATGGCTATTCCTGAATGTGTACTTGTAATAAATTTGTTATCGTACACAACACGTGCTCACATGAGTCACATTTACGACTATTGCCTATTTAACATTAAATATCACGTTTATAATGGACATTTTGAAAATCGTTTAATGTAAGGCGTAATTTTATTGATTTGATAACCGTTATTACTATGAATATTCCTGCTAATTGGATTGTCGTATTAGTTACTATGTTCATCAAAACTTGTTTAATATTTTAGCTTGTCAGAAATGAAAATGGTGAAGATGTCAGTTTAATATGACTATCATTCCATTTACATTGAAGCTGTTGTATTTTAAAAAAAAACAAAGAAGGCATAAACACTTAGCAGTTTAAAAGTAGAATGAGTCTGTCATTCTTGAAATTAACTTTCTGTTCCTAGAGTGCGAGTCCCATCGAGAGACATATGTTTTACTGTTTACTTCCAGCCAATACGACTCATATATTACGTGTTTTCTTTCAGACCTCCATTAACAGCGTTGAGAATTCTATAAATGAAGTTCTGAAACACCAAGCTCATACAAAGATGATTTGGGCGTGGGATTATTATTGGGCGTATAGAAACAGCAACTATGTACAATATTGGGCCATCCTACATTGCGCTATATTTTTTGTAACGTCTGTCTTTCAGGTTTATTTTGTTAGACGTTTATTCAGATACGTTAACGTTACCCCGACAGCAAAACCAAGGGCTTAAATGTAAAGTTAGCGAGAATCAGAGAGGGTGAACAGACCACTTTGCATGAGACCTTATTTTTGAAAAAAAAGGGTCTAACGATGCTGAAAAAAATATCGATGACGTTTAAGCCAAAAAACGCTCTAATTGTTCAGATTATTATTCGACTCTTTTTGTTTTTTACGCGCTGGTCACTCAGCATTGAATATTCACTCTCTCGCCTGCTATATTGATAAAAAATCAAAGACCAAATATTTTATCTAAACCTACACGATACCTTGATCTCAGAGCATGTAAATTTATCGTTATAAATCCGAACGGAACAGCTTGTGCTTTTGAAAAGAAATTTTTAAATTTGATCAAATCCATGTCTTCTGAACAACAAATATAATAAATATTTAGCAAAGTATAATTATTTCCTCTATAAAACACAATTAAAATATTACAGTAGTCCCGGTTCACCTTAGGTATCTGTGTGCATTTCTGAGTAACATTAATCACGTCAGTTTATTTATGTCTTTTCTGAAAAAATATTCTAGCTGGATTGGATCGTCTGTCCAGCATTACATCATCGTATACACCGAGATTATTAATGAATCTATCAAATTCATCTATGGAGAAGAGCTTCATCAATATCGGTAATAAAATCAATGATATCATTTTTGTTTTAATCCAATAATTTTGCATTTTGATTTACATTTTTAAGTACTTCGTAACATAGTTGATCATCTACAGATGGCGCTACTAAAAATAATTTATTCCACTTGAGCCATTTCATTATTAGTTCAAGCAATAATTGCGTCTTACGAGACCCAGATTGGCCTATTATAGTCATTCTGATAGAATATGGTAACGCTGGATGATGCATTACTGGTTCTTGTTTTTTTTGTCGCTAAAACATAAATTATATCTATATAATAACGATATGAGTATTTAATGTGTTCGATGTAGATAATCAACTCCCAGCTTTGGATTGGCTACGAAAACAGTAACATATAAGAGACGCGCACTTACTGGCAAGTGTGTAAAATGTGGTACAAGCAAATATAAGTTTCTTTCCCTGTCGCAGACAGCGCGTAGTGGTGATATTGCTGCCTCATTATATAAATTGCCAGGAACTCCTTGGGCTAAATACCCTAGTAAGAAACACCTTTATGGATATAATTATTGTGGTCCTGGAACTCATCTCGATATTAGACTCGATAAACAAGACGAACCAAAACCTGGGGAGTATCCAGTAAATAAGATTGATCAAGCGTGTCACATTCATGATGTCACGCATAAAATAAAATATTTGCAAAAACGGCATTTTGCAGATGTAAAGTTGATTTATACGTTAAATTGTATACCTAATAAACTCTCAGAAAGACACTCGCTAGCTTTATAGTAAAATCTGCAATGAAAGGTAAAATAATGCTAGGGGCTGGTAATAAATCAACAGATTATTATAATGGAATGTATACTATTCCTCGAGAAGGTATTAGAGAGGTAAAGCTGCGATTAGTAAACTTGCTGCTTCGGCAAAAGTTTCACGTGATGTTGCTGCAGCGTAGTTAATACGACATGCGATATGGCAAATCTAAGTCCATCTAAAAAATTCAACACGCACATTACGATGTCAAAACCCAAAATGAAGTTCATCAAGCGGATACACTGTTCTTACCACACGATACCATTAAAATTGGCAGACGTCAATACACATACAAATACACGTTAACTGTCGTTGACGATTCGAGTAGATATAAAGAAGCAAAACTATTATCAACAAAAACATCAAATGAAGTTGCATCTACGTTTGAACGAATTTATCAGCGAGGTGGTCTACAATGGCCACAACTATTACAGGTTGATCCTAGGAAAGAATTTATTGACGCAGTATCGTCGTTGATGAACAAGCACAACTTTTAAATCAGACAAGGACACATAGATATTCATCGTGATCAGGCAATCATTGAACGATTTAATCGAACACTTGCTGAGTGGTTATTCGGGTATCAGTATGCGAAGGAAATATACATTGACTTTAAGACAGAGTATAGATCTCGTGAATGGGTTGGAAGGTTGCAGATTGATCGTTGCATTGAATAAGGAAATTACTCGTGCAACTTTTATGAAACCTGCTAATGCGATTACAAAAATATATACCAAAAACATGAATCTTTTTTTCAACCACTACTAGGTGATGCTACCGTAATATATTCATATGAATCTGGCGAACTTGAGGGAGGCTGAATAAGAGCAACTGATCCTATTTGGAGTGTGGCCACACACAACATTTCTAGCGTGGTAAGGTCCACAGGTCCACAGGCAGACCTGAGTTCTACAGATTAGAGTCGTGTTCTCCTCAGCGTGGATTTGCACGCGAACAATTGCAAATAATTTATGAGGATACACAATTATCACCAAGCTCACTTTTATAAACTAGTTACCCTACGTCTATTACATTCAAGACAAGTCAACATCACATTTGCGCGTGTGTAACCAAGACTACTATTATTTCTATTAACAGTAAATTGTGTTGGGTTATTGATCGAACACTGCCACTATATTATTGCGTTACAACTTGCGCAATGATTACTCTGTTGTTGTTTGAGTGTTATAATAAATTCAGCATCTATATCAAAATCGCGATTATTTTTTGTCACACTGCGCTGTTTAATTGTTTTTTATTGCTATCGACTTTGTTAGTCATTTCTTCGGTTTTTACGCAATCCATGATAACCCGCTTCAGTTGAGATATTCTTTTGACTCAAGCCACTGCGAGATAAACTAAATTGACCACTCAATACCATCGTCGACGATCCAAATACTAGTTTCATCGATAGTTAATCCCTGTGACGAGTGAATCGTTATAGCATACCCTATCGTCCATTTTAAACACACTCTCAGCAACATCAACAACGACTAAAACAATATCATTTAGCACAAGATTTTGTATTTCACCACCAGGAATATCAAGATCAATATTTTGTTGACAAGTTACAGCTGGGCGTAAACACAAAGGTACAAGTATATTTTAAAACCTTTCCTTACCTAACATAAATAATTACTTTTTCAGTTCATCACGAAATATGAAATCAGTATTTCTCCATGAAGTCCAAAAATCATTCATATGTTTCTGAAATAACTACGCATTATTTCACACTCATATTTTATATGGTTGTAGTCTTATTAACTTTTTAGACTCTTTCAGTGATTTATCAATAGCTCTATGGTCATCAGTTATTTCTTCATAATAATCTGCAAATTTTTGTGAACATCTCATGTGGAAACGATTCAGTAAAGGGTGGCGGTTGACCATAATCACCACATATTATCACAGCAGTATTCTTTAATAACAGCCAATCAAGAAATATTTTTAATACCTCTAGCGACACCGTGCATATTTCGTCCCAGATAACAGTTTTAGGAATATATTTTTCACCCATTCGTGAAGGAGTCCATACATATTCGCACTATCTAAGAAACTTTGATATGTACATGACTTAACGCTTCGTTCTTTTATTTCCCTGACTAGCATATCCGTCGGTGTTAAAACAATCAGATCAGAACTATTACTAACAAATAAGTTAATCGCGTGTGTTGTTTCACCCGAAGCTCCACATCCATTAAGATAAACAGTCTAATGTCTAGCCACAGGATCATACACGGATGGTGCTATTGACTTTGATACTTAATTATTTTTGTACTATATTGCAGCATGTTTTATTACTTCATGTTTTATTACTCATGTTCCCATTCACCATTACCGAGTAGCGGTTTTAATGAATCTGCATGTTTCATGTTTATATAAAATGAACATGTCGTTACTCTGCGTAACGAGGAAATCCATTTATCATCAATAATAGATTAATCGAGCTTACGCTAGCATCGAAGAGCTGAAATGAGTAAACTGCGGTTATTCGCCATCTGTATAACTCACAATCATACCTAATTTTGTTTCGTTTGTTAAATAAGCATTACACCGGCTTATAACTGTCTTTTTCTCCGTTGTGTCAGTTATTATAAAATCTAGCTCAGCATCGTCCAAAAATTAATCTTGTACACATTTGTTTATTATTATGTGAGTCTCCTTGTGTAAATTTAAAGATTATTTTTCTGCAACGCTCTTTGTAAGTTTTTCATCATGCTCGTCTTTGCATTTAACAGTATCAGGGTCTGGCAATCAAACTGGTTTCTGCACGCGATAAGATATTTGCTTTATTTATGCGTAAAGATACTAAAACTCAGAATCAATCATGTAATGCAATAGTATTATTGGAGTCCAACATTTTTCTGAAAAATGTTTTCTATACCTTCAACCCTAGTCATCTCATGATTAGGATCTCCAAATCTCTTAAAATATTCAGAACATTCTTCGTTTTCAAGAAAACTTTCAGGATAACAAGCTACTATATCAAACGAGATGACGTCGTTGTAATCATATTTAGTATTCCACAATCCACAGTGTCCCTATTCGATAAAACGCTTCTGAACATCTTCACAAAATTCCAATCGTGTTGTTGTCTACGATTTGTTTTCCAGCAGAGTGAGCAGCGACTGACGGAACAGTAAAGCAATTTTTAGCAAGTGTTTAACATCATCAGACCAAATCCGTTGGTCAAGATTTTTCATTTCCATCATGGAGAGGGGCGGTGAGGTGTTTATGATTTTTAACGTAGCTTTAACATTTTTTTGTCATATCGCTATGATGTCTGCGGTGTGGCAGTTTAAAGTGATGTCTGGCACGGGGGCATCATTCCGCAGACATGTAGCATGATGTCCCACCCAGTCACATTATCCTGACACAAGGCCGGCCAGTCTTAACACTAACCTTCTAATGCTGAGTGTCATACAAAACAGCCGTTAGTACCATTTTTGTAAGTCTTTGTTATGACTCGACTGGGGATCGAACCCACGACCTCCCGCATCCGTTCCTCATGGAGAACTAACGGTGATATTTATCATGTAGAATCTCTCTTCCTCATGGAGAGATTATGCACGATAAATATCATCGGTAGATCGTACAAACTGATCATAATTATCAGATTCCGAACTTTAAAACAACCAAACAGAAACAGGGTCACGTTTACTGATATCACATATAACATCGAATAGATCACCATTATAAAATTTAACCGTTCTATCTCATGGAAGTATCATTACTGCCACAGTCCGTACATGTACGTTAGGATCAATAATATTTATCGAAGCTCCTTTTGATTCATATTTCTGTTGGTACAAAGTCTCTCCTGTCAACGTCTTCACCGTTATTGGAAATTTTCGTTTCCTTCCTAGCTCAGTAACGTCGGTGATAGACGCACCGGCATCTATAAATTTTTATGCCCATGTATTTATTTTTTACGTCCTAAAACTGTTATAACCTTACCATGTATTGCGTTTGTAAAGTGGCCGATAACTCGCTCAGATACACAATTTATCCTTGATATTTCATAGGTATGAGGTTTAACATTTAACTAGATAAGATTACTCATAATACGGTTCTTATATTCCATTCAATGTCCATGGTTTGGAATTTTCACCAAGGATAATATTATTCCATGACTTTTGTACAAAATCGCGCTTGTCGCGGATTATCCAAACATCATCTTCGGTTTTTAAAATAAATGTTACTAACATAATATATCTACGAACATTAAGGTAGTCAATAATCTCTCTTCTTCATTTGTAATTCACCACATTGACAGTATTTCCAATTCTAAATGTGGACTACACATGAGCCGCACCATCGTTGCGAAATTCCTTATAGGCTTTATGGATATGTTTAGTTCTATCCGCATTTTTCAAAGCTAGATCTTGCATAGAGAAACTAAATTTATGTTTCGATTGTCTGTCAAAATCAAATCTTCATATTATAATTAAGGCAAATATGTATATGAATTTGAATTATATATATATATATATATATATATATATATATATATATATATATATATATATATATATATATATATATATATATATATATATATATGATTCAACCACATCATCATTGCCATTGGCTCAAGATTGGCTATACATCTCCGTCTAACAAAAATTGCGTAAAGGAATTATGTAGTATCATATTCAATGTGTTAGTCACAGGAGTCTAGGACCAAAACCGTGTATGCGGTGTGGTATTGGGGTCAGAGGAAAATCTAACATGTGTGCGCAATTCGGTGGTAAAAGAATACTGAATTGAAACTATATTAGGATAAAAATATAACACCTTAGCTGAATCTGCTATGCAAACTGAAGAAGATTATCTGGCTAGATTTTCAAAATAATTATTGAAACAATTATTATTGGTATATAAATGGAGCAAAATAAATTTGTATCGCATCCATTCATCACCAATTATGAAATGTCTCGTAATGGCAGTTTCAGGAAGTGCAGACGAAAAAAAAGCCAATAGGTAGTGTTGTTAAATTTGTTTATTTTGAATTGATACCAGTGGAAATAAAAATTATTTATCACTTAGATTTGTGTTCGAATGTTATTTTGAACTAATCAAAGATTCAAAGATGGATTTGTAGTTGATTGCATCAGTGGCGATACACTTGATAACTCACTTAATGATTTTCGAATTATCACGCAAAGTGATAATTGTAAATTTGCAAGCACCGGCGACGTACGATATGCAAAGGCTGTTAAATCTGTAAAGGTAGGGACTGGGGAAGTAAATTTATTCTGCTAATAAATACTTTAACATAGCAATTTATTCTGTGAATTTCTTTGCAGATGGTGTTACTAGATTTGCTTTTTCATTCGATTTTCCTAAATATTTCACATTTAAGTATATTCCATTGGTATTAGATCATCGAGCGAGACAACTGAAGCAAGCATAAACGTTAGTAAATATTGTAGTTATCTTACTTATGTTAGGAACCCACAAGCAATAGTACATCCGCACCAATTCGAACAGCTGGTTCAAAAATTACCGCAGGACCAGATTGATTAAATGAAATATTTATTTTACACCATCATCATATTGTTGTGATAATGAAATGTTTAGACAATATAGTCTGCTCTGAATAATCGATCGATTATCTCCTAGCAACGGCTGGTCTTAAGTCAGTGCGTGTAGATTCTATATTTAACAGACCCTCAATTACCGGTACTGTGTAAAATGTGATTTTATTTTTCCATTTTCCTAACTCGTTATAGAAATGCATGATTTTGTGATCTTTTTATATTCTTTTTAAAGCGAAGTTAAGTGGTTCTGTTAAGAAATCAAGTATTGTGATTTTAATCCATATAAGAAATATTTTATCATATACACGTGCTATGAATAATTGATTTCATTGTCAACGGCTGATCTTACAACCACTGTTTATAGATGCTCTATTTTATCGTTTTATACAGAATTATATAAATATCATATGCTTCTATAATGTGCTTGGAAACTGGAAAAATAAAATCACATTTTACAGTAATTATAATTCTCTTTAGGAAATCGACTACTGCAATTTTATTGTTTAAATACTATTTTATCATACATATAGTGAAGTACGATAAGTCATTACCAACGCGTTGAAAAGGGACCTTCGGCACTCCTGTTAGACAAATTGTCTGCGAAGACGATCTTATGCCATGATTCGCAATTTATTGGGGCTACCCGGATAAATCCTCGAAATTCAACAAACAAAACACACATTTCCCACTATGTTGCCACGGTAGGGAGTGTGTGAGTCATTTGTTGGACGTAGAAAAGGTTCCCCCGTTGTCTTGTGTTTGTTTTATGTTTATGCCGTCTGTACGGTTCAAAATTTGAGGGATCATATGAGATCATGATCTTATGACTTCACTAAATGGGTACCTTACACAAGGGCCATTCCGAAAGACACATTGTTAGACTAAAAAAATCAAACATCATTAGATTTCTAGTCACAACAAAGCCCTTCAAATAAAGTAGTTTTGGCCACTAAAATGGCCTACACAAAAATAGACAAACCCCTGAATGTTTAAAGTTTGGTTTTGTATATCTAGAAACTTCGCTTTGGTGGTATGTCTGAAAGAGACTCTTGCAACATCATTAACTTTATCTGATATAACTCGTGTAATGTTAGATCAGATGTGATCTGTATCTATGTTTTGTTTATTTTTATATTAAACAGACATATATTATATAATACATTTTTGAAAATATCAATGTTATTATTTCGGCGATTAAAAAGTTACAAAATAATAGTATAAATGTATCTGATAATATTAATCCTATAAAACATTCTATGTGATCTTGAATCATTACAACCACGCAGGAATGCGAACATGCACACACTACCAGTTTATTAAAAATTTATGAAATTTATCCAACAAGCAATGTTAAAATAGCTGGCAACATTTACTGATGATCAGGTAAAGCTGTTTTTACCTCTCAAACGGTTTTGAAAAAGTTCAGTTAGTTATCTCATGAATACGACTTAAGTTAAGTTAGTTATCTCAAGAATACTTAGACTTTCATTTGTAAATCAAGAATTATGCCGTTCTGGTCTGTAAATTAAAAATATATTCTCAATAAAAACTGATTATGTATACACAAGTACACGGGGTTTATTAGCTCTGATACAATCAACCACCCGGGTGGGATTAGAGGACTAAATGCATATAATATGTATCCTTGATCAGCCTAACTAGATTTTGAAAGATCTACTTGATGACTATCGTCTATAACATCGCATACTAGAGTGACTGCGATCTTCGAGGTTATATTTACAACGCCCGGCGATATGTGACGACCGCTACGAAATGGGTCATTATCATGTTTTAGTATAACCGGTGGTGGGGCTCTTTTCCCCATGATTCAATTAATCCCGGATAATATTCTTCAATTAGATTTCTGAAAATCAGTAAATGATTTTTTATTCAGCATTATTTAAATCTGGTAAAATGAATGTTTGTAAGTCTTATTCTGTCATTTATAATGATGAAATAATCGTTGCTTACATTCTTGATTAGTGTAAGTGTATCTACTAAAATCAGTTTCAACGTTTATAATAATCCGATTGGCGATGTATACATTAAATAATATGCCATTTAAATGTTTTATTGCTTCGATTATCTGATATTTTTTACAAAATCATCATAATGTTTTGATAATGAAATAAGTAAATGTTTTAAATCATTACACATTTTATTGCATTCAGGCTTAAGAGTATTTAAAAATGCTCGAAAACATTTTTCATTAACGGTCTGTCGAATCCGCGTCCTGGTTTCTATACCGAAATCAAATTCTAATCTATGAATCATGGGGATCCTTTCACCGCCAAAATAGATTAATTAAGGTTCAGTGTAGTAGACTGGATAAGATTTAAATAACACATATCTCCATGGATATTTTTCTCAATATTCTGGATCTTTAATGAATCATTTTTGTTTGTTTAAATTCATCTTTAGTTGGTTCTGAAGTTCCATCATAAATAGAAGGATCACCTGGCAATCGCATCTTATAATTTTGGCTCGTAAAGAGTGATCGTTATTTTAGATTCTTTTCCTGTAATAGATTTAATTCTTCACTGGAACTCATCACTAATCTGTCATGTTTGATAACTGCCGGCTGAAATTCCAAAAACTTTTCAATCAGGAATCTATCAAGTTTATTATTATTCTCAAATACCAGTGAATTATCTGTTGGTAATCCACCAAATGGTTTTGAAGTGATATTTGGCCAGCTATGATAAAACCGTAACTGTGATATTGCTATTTCACTTGCATTTGGAAAGTAAACGCTAAATTCAGCAATTGTCAAACTTACTGTTATCATAGTAGCTTTTGATGGCATTGTATTAGTGACGATCTATTGCAATAGTTTGCGTGATTCTAATATTATTGTTATTATAGTTATTATTTAATTCTCAATTTTTCTGCTTTAGTTATTGTCAATAGCGATTATGAATGCTTCATCGTAGGTTTTCATTATCGTTGCGAACTCCTCATTATATATTTTATCATCACCAAGATGCAAGGAAATATATGAAGATAATTTAGAGTAGACGACTGGTGCAATGTGTAATTTCACTATGTACTTACGTAATTTATCACTATAGCATGTATATATTTTCTTGGCGATAATACTGAAAATACATGCGGATGTTGCGACAGAAACAACAATTGGTACAACTGCATGCGCCGTCATCGTTATTGTTGATAATAATACTCCGGTTCCAGCAATAACATCAGAAACAGAGTAAACGACTATATCAATAACAACCATGCGTCTGCGATATTATTTTACTTTTATTGTGTAATCGTCAATAATAATTTTTAGTTCAGTCTAACACTTACATGCATAATTAATTGTATCTGTGACGTTGAACGTCAATAAATGACGGAGTCATTTGATTCATTATACTGTCATCTATGTAATTAATTGAGGAGTTTCAGATACGAATTCAATACATCACCAATAAGACGATGAGGTTAATTTTCTATCAACTGTTATCAGCATAAACGTTTCTTCGGTATCTTTATTTAACACTATAGATACAGTTTCTGAAAAATCATCGGTCGAATGACGCCATGGAAAATATACTAAACTTTGCACTGCTAAACATGGACAACCTATACACACCAATGACTTCTGCGGTGTATTTGAGCGTGTTATTTTGCTGCGATCATACATTAAATTCTGATGCTACTGTGTACACGGTATTGTTAGCTCGTTCATGAGAAATTTAAACAAGATTAGTTTTTTAAACGATATTAGGAATTCCACTAATGATATCGTTGAGTCTTGCGTTAATGTCAACGGTTGGTGAAGTTCCATAATATTCATTAATAGATCTGTTTAAACTTCTACAAAAATTTAAAAAAGCTTGAAAATGATTATTATAATCCGTTTTAAATGCGGCAATTCCATCATTGATTGTTGCTAACGAAGTTGCTATTGAAATTTCCATCTACGTAATTTTTAGTTGCAGCGTCGAAATCTGTTTCTGGTGTTTTGAGATTAATTAGTTCATTATTTTTATATTGAGAAATGCACGCATGATACCAATGCTCACGAATACGTACTTGGATACTTGATAATCGACGTATTTTCTTTGTTGCTGCATCTGCATCTGCGGATGGGTTTCCAAGGTATGTATTTTTTTTCCTAACATAATTATGTTACCAATAAATATATCTCCAGCTCGTTTGACATACTCCATAACTGAAATATAAGAATCCTGTATTTTACCTTGATCAGCAAAAGTAACGACTTATTAATAACCGCGTTCGAAATTCGTACATGAGCATCTGTAATTGTATGGTGCATGCTAATAATCCTCCTTGTTTATTCTGAAAACGACAAATTTATTTTGATCCACACTAGTGATATTTTATAAGTCATCGTAGCGAGATGACTGAAGAATTGTCAAAGCTACGTTCAAATTATAAAGACACATCATTTAATGCATCACGTGGAACAAAGATGGATCTAGCCTAGCAATATCGCATAACAGTCTCTCTCTCTCTCTCTTATTGCTTTAAATTTGATTTAGAATAGTATCATGCTTATCGAATATACAATTAGCTAAAGTTTATCAATAAATCCTTATTAGAGAAAGTGTCAGAGTCATCGGCCTTTTATTTAACCTTTAGATTAACTGTCAGAAAAGTCCAGGTGGGGAGTGAGGAATAATCAGCTTTGTGTTTTGTTCTAGCCATTAATTTACCTTCTATATTCGTTATTTTCTTTAAACTGATGATATTGCTGGGATGGGTATTTGCTTAGGAACTGTTAAATAGGATTAGAATTAAAGTTAGGTACGAATTCAGTTATCAATTTACAATGTATTCGCTTAATATAAACTGTACCCAAAATTTCTTTCCGATTCAGCTCACTAAACGTTGTCAGTACTTCTTCCTTTGGTTGAACATATTCTTAGACGCTAAATATCTTAGAATGGTCTTTATGTCAAAATTGTATGAGACGGAATGTTTGGGTTCGTACCTGGGCATACGAGTCTCCTTAGTGGATTTGTTATGACTTCCATATATTCAATTTGATACTTATGGTACTCGACTCCACGAATTTTCTCTAAACATCTCCTAGCATTAGAGCCAAACCACCATTGGAAACTGTCAATAAAGAACGAAAATAAAACACCATCTAGGTGCAGACTTTTCCATCGAGATAAATGTTAGAACAAGTGTCAGTATCAGAATCCTTATGAAAGGATGTGAGAACGAATTGGACTTAACCCTTTTATGACCGTTGTCATACCTGTCATATATTCAAACCTGTATATTTAAAAAGGGATCGGTCGAATTCTCTTTAAAGGTTTTGTAATATTGGAGTAGAAACTAAAAACGACAGGTTGAAGTAAAAAATTTCTAAACAGGGAATTGGTAATGTCCTTATCTGTTTGCTATCACTGATAAACTTAATGACCATACTCCTTGCCCGATTTACCTAATTTCTTAAATCGTACTTCAGTGAAATAAAATATTCCAGGATATAAGAACTTCATTGATATAGCCACACGAAAAACAAAATTGAAACCATGTTTGAATCCATGTTAAACAATTTATGTCCTTGTAAATCAAAATATATCTACACTATAACTCACACAAAATCAGTCGTCTCCCTGTCACGTTTTCTATAGGCTTTTATGTCTCCAATGGGTACGACCAGTTATTTAGTCGCAATGTATAATAGAGCCCAAGGTATGAATGACTTTGCATTTCTTAATAGGTAATAGAAGGAAGTAATTGGCAACTTATTTTTGTGGAATGGCAAACAAACTGACTTACAATGAAGTTTGTGAAAATTTAGACGTTACAAAACTAACAACTACCGTAAATCCAGTAGGAAGACGACCAAGAGATTATGGAATAAAGATGAAATTTATAAAATTACCAGCTACTGTAAAAACTGTAGGAAGACGTCCAAGAAAAGATCGAAAAAGGCTGACATTTTTGGAACTAACATCTACTGTAGATCCAGTAGGATCCAGGTTCAAATCTAGATAAAATTCCAAAGATTGCGCACGAAGACGTCAGATGAATGCAGTTAAAAGTTCCATGTTGAATTTGTGAATCAAAAATAATATATTAGCTTTAATAATTCCAAAGAATATCCACTATATGACTTTGTCCGAGAAGTTTTATAAATATGAAATACTTCTGTCGTTGTCTAGAGAATTAATTATTAATTCTGAACAGAAAACCTCCTAAAAAACTTTAGCAACAACAAAAATACTTCTGATCTGCAATGGTATTATTTTCAAACTAAATTAGAAAACAGTGATACTGAGTATTGAACCCAACTAAAACTAAATGACCTTGATACTGACCAATCATTTTGACTTGTACTTTCCAAACAGAGTGAGCTAAATTGTGCTAATGCAACACGTTTTGAGAGAGAGAGAGAGATATGTAAATACACATACATCTTTATAAATAAATACAGAATATTCACGTCTAACATTAAATTTTATCTCGAGTGGCCTTAAATGGAAAATTTACCCCACCTAATATAGTCTATATTAAATCCAGCTGAAAATGTAAGAGCCTCTATGTTACATTTATTTCAATTGCAATTGCAATGCGACAGAAAAACTGTTATTCATCTAATACACACGTCTAACATAACAAGACAATTTAGCAGAGCGCGAAGAAAGGCATACAGCAGAGTATATGGTATGCATTTGATACTTCACCTAAAACTCCTTATGCATCTGACATAGACGGCATGCTGAAATTCAGATACAAATGTTTTAGCATAAATGCATTGAATGAAATGTTTTAGGATTCAATAAAATAGATTAATATACATGCATTGAATAATGTTTCAGCATACTTGCATTGAATATAATGTGTTAGCAGACATGCAATTAATAAAATGTTTTATTACACATATATTAAGATATCAATTTTGAAAAGCAATAATAACATCTAAGTTGTGTTAGACTATTTGAAACTACTATTAAGATGAAAATGTCTGCTCATATGTACTGAATTAACCTGTCCGTCACATACTTGTATATTGCCCGCAGTTACAGGTTTAGTCTATAGGATCAACAGATGGCCCCAGTTTAAAAGTTCATAGCGCGAATGGAACAATAAACGAATTACCTGTAAAGCTATAGGATCAACATATGGTCCCAGTGTAAAAGTTCATAGCACGAATGGAACAATAAACCATTTACCTGTAAAGCTCGCGTTCTTTATAACTGTCACAAATTGATTCAGCAAATTTATAACTGATTTAAAAGTTCATGGTATATAAATGGCCTCACTTGCAACAAATGTAAGCATTATACGACTTTAAAGGTCATTCGCTTAAGAGACAAATCCTTATAGATCAGTCTGGTTTGGACTGGGGACAAGGGCGTTCTTGAATTTTTCACAAGGACAGGCGTTACTTTAAACAAGGTCGTTCGTGAGTGATATCTATAACTTAAAGTATAAAAAGGCAAAATCCCCGTTGTGAATTTTAACTGTGAAGTCCAAACCAAAAAGAGATAGTCTGTTTGTATTTTACAAGTAAAAATTTTCTGTTTTGTTACTCACCCTTAAAAGTTAAAGATTTCTGTGGTAACCAGTAATCACAATTTCGTTTTGAGTTATCTTACTATTATAATGTAACGGTATATGGTATTATTTTAAGATTTGATGCTCATTTGTATTATATGAATTTACTACTAGCTTCATGCTAAACATTACTTACGAATTAAAATATTCATTAGTTAATAAACTATAATGTTCAATGATCTTTTCCAGGTCGTTATTCTAAATTAAATGAAAGAAAATACATTTCTTTATGGCATCAATCGCAACTATTGAATTTTAGGCTCTCTGAATACAAGCAATATTTAATCACTTGTATGGTATTCAAAAAGGCAGAAAACTTTACAAGCACATGAAGTTGTAGATCATACGAAAATTATTTAATATGTATTGTAATATGTATTGTATGTATTTTTCAATATAAAGGTTTTTATAAGTTGTATCTTTAGAATGTAGTTTTTATATCAATAAAGAACTGTGAAGTCCAAACCAAAGAGAGATAGTCTGTTTGTATTTTACAGCGACCTTCGCTACCTCTCGTTGCCAAGGCTTTCCCCACAAAAAGATGTAGCCGTATCAACACCATTATAAGTGACACCTTGTCTTGAGAGAGAGTCCGAACTCTCCCGTTTTCTTTCTATCTTCCCGTCCGACCATTGAATAGAACATTGCTAAGTGTTTTACGAAAGATATCAGGTTCTTCAAAATTCGCATAAGTACTTTCGTAAGACATGTATTGAATAAAATGTTTTCCATCTTGCACCATAAACACCTTTAGCTGGTTTTGCATTTATTGTTTTAATTCTATAATCACATAAAGTGGCAAATTTACTCAACACATGGTAAAATACTTACATGCAAGCTGTACCACTGCAAAATGTATAGGTTTAGACCTCCTGCTGATTGAATTTAGGTACGTAAACAAAACCAAATACAAAGTATTTGGTCTCTTTAGTTATTTAAGGTACATTACATTACAACTCAGTCCATCATACAAATGACAATGCTAATGATCTGAAAGAAATGATGATAATAGTGGCGGTTAAAAATTATTGCTGCATTTATATTGACAGATAATGAAACACTGATAAACCCCAAAACAACTAGAGAATGTGTGTTACCTGGTTGAAAAAAGAGAACCTTTCATGTGCAACTCGGAATGAAAGCTGTCCACAAATCAGATAATATCATATTGTGAGATGTCACTGAGAGGGAAACTCGGAATGGAAAGCTGTCCACATGCAGTAAATCAGTATTTTATTGTGAGATATCATTGAGTGGAAAACTCGAAATAAAAGCTGTCTACAAATCATACAATAGTTTATTGAGATATCATTGAGTGGGAAATGCAACCCAAGCTTGTCCGATGCTAAAGTGCTTTTATTATCGTTCCCAATACCTGAACCATAGTGACTGCCGCAATTGGCAACAATGATATAACATTTATTTAGTTACATTACTCGGATGAAATCGAATGTTTAAACTAGTTTCTCAAACTCTGTGTTGAATGGACAGCAATTTAATTCATGATAGAGACGCATCAATATTGACCACTTTTTCACCACTAGTAGAGGTAGGATATTTGTTAACCTATACTTGGGTTTTAGTATACTGTGGTAAAATAGGCTTTCTCATTACGCATGCAGTCAAGTGAGGGAGCTTAAAGTGTCATGCTTTACTAATGTAGTTGCTTTGTTCAAACATAGGTCACCATGACCTATTCTGAAAAGCTGCAATTTTTTAATGATTGATGTACGTACCATAACTTAATGTTTATGCTTCAAATCAATGCAATAATATTTTTTCCAAGCTATGTGTGGGTCTGGGATGTTTTTTTTCTTCTACAAAATCCCAATAATATTTACAAAATTAAAATGGCAATACCAGATGAATTCCACATTTTCTGACTTCATAGGCACCAGTGTCTGAGAGAAGAACTAAATGAAGATACAAACACTGACATTAACAATGAAAATAGGATACGATAATTCGAAAGTACTACCGATTTCGTCCTGATGTAAATTCACATAATATATGGACCATAATCATGTTAACTCACATAACGATAGCAGCAGGGAGGGCGAACCCTACAAATTTTTGCGACAAAATCGATTAACGCCTCAGAATGCCAAATGGAGCCTTCCTACGAAATCTCATATTTTAACCAAAAAAAAAAAATAAAGACTCCATTTTACAAATGGAGCCTTAGCGATTTTGTCGCAAATACATTGTCATAACCACCCTCAAAATTGCTGCCATCTACGTCGCAAATATGTTGTCATCTCGCCCCCCATGCTGCTGATTAATACAAATTATTTAACCAAATATTTGATCAAGTCCAATACGATATCGTGACGGAGGGTCGTGTAAATTTATTGTTATAAATCCATATGGGACTGACTGAGCATGGCTAAAGTAATTTTTAAATCCATTGAAGTCCATATCGGAACACCATGTCTGCCAAATATTTCGTAGCGTATGTGTATCAACGCCATTGAATACAGCAAGAATATTGCAGTTATCGCGAATCACTTTTGGAATTTGAGTATATCGTTGAGTGACATATATCACGTCAGTGTTTTTATGCCTACCTCGGGAAAATATTCTAGCAGGGTTCTTTTGATTATCTAACATTGCATCATCGTACACTACAAGATTGTTTATGTCTCCATCGAGATCTTCTACTGATGGTGCATCATTAATATCAGTAATAAAGTCAATTACACTTTCACCTTTAATTTCTGATGCATTTTCATTATAATCTTTTGGCACTTCATAGCACCGTTGATCATCTACGGATGGGGCAACTAAATATAATTTATCCCATTTCATAAATCGCATTATCAAATTAAGCAGCAATTGTGTTTTGCCTGATCCAGATGGTCCGATTATAATGGCACGGACAGAATTCGGAAGTGCTGCGTGGTGTTTTACCGGTTCTCTTCTTTTAGTCGCTGAAAAAGCAATTATATTCATAACGCTATATATAAATTATGGATCTATATTGTGTTAAATGTAAAAAGCGTACTGATACAACCGATCAGACAACCATTACAACTAAAAACAATAGACTAGCGCTTACTGGTAAGTGTGTAACATGTGGTACAAAAAATTTCGATTTTTAAAAAAAAGCAACTCGGAGGTGATATTGCCGCAAAACTTGGAAAACTCCCCGGAACCCCATGGGCAAAATACCCCGGAGAAAAACACCTTCCAGGATATAGTTACTGTGGTCCCGGAACGAGATTAGATATCAGACTTGATGATCAAAATCAGCCCCGGCCTGGTGAGTATCCGATAAATGCTATTGATAAGGCATGTCATGCTCATGATGTTGCATATAAAAGCAATAATTTGCAACAAAGACATCTTGCGGATGTAAAATTAATTCATGCATTAAATGCTATTCCCGATAAATCCTTCAAAGAAAAATTGGCTTCATGGTTGGTCAAATCAGCTATGAAAGGCAAATTGGTGTTAGGTGCTGGTAATTAAAAACACTAGTGTTTTTATAGTATGGAATCTATTTATTATTCTCCGAAAGGATACTGGAAGGGTAAAGCAGCAATCAGTAAACTCGCTAACGTTGCAAAAGTGAAAAAGTCCACTGCGAAAGATTGGTTATCCAAACAAGCTATATGGCAAATTTATCTACCACCGCCTAAACAAATTAATTATTCTCATTTTGATGTTACCTTACCCAATGAAGTTCATCAGGCTGATTTATTGTTTTTACCACATGACCATGGTTACAAATACGCGCTAACTGTAGTTGATATTGCGAGTCGATTTAAACAGGCAGAACCATTGAAAACAAAGTCAGCTTCTGAAGTCGCTTCTGCATTTGAAAGGATTTATAGACGAGGTCCTCTAAAATGGCCAAATCTATTACAAGTTGATCCTGGCAAAGAGTTTCAAGGTGCTGTTCTATCAACAATGAAAACTCATAATGTTACAATACGACGGGGACATACTGCGTTACATCGTGATCAGGCAATTGTAGAACGATTTAATCGAACTCTTGCAGATCGGTTATTTGGATATCAATATGCAAAAGAATTCATCCAAGAAAAACGATCTCGTGAATGGGTCCAAAGGTTACCGAGTGTAGTTGCAGCGTTAAATAACGAGATTACTCGAACTATTAATATGAAACCAAATATTGCAATAAAAAAATATATTCCCGAACAACCACAGCGGGTTAGCACTCAGCCACTTCTCGGTGATGTTACTGTGAGATATTTATACGAACCAGGAGAACTTGAAGGTGGTAAAAGAAGAGCTACTGATCCTATATGGAGTGTTACTACGCATAAAATTTCAACCATAACGCGATCAACTGGTAGACCTCCAATCTACAGATTGGATTCAACTGCACCTCAGCGTGGTTTTACACGCGAACAACTACAAGTCATTCCGGACGATACTCAATTACCGCCACATGGTCTTAACTAGCTCCGTTACGTCTATTACACTCAAGACAGGTCAACATCACATTGTTTCTGACATGACCAAGACTGTTATTTTTTCTGTCTACGGTGAATTGTCGAGGGTCTTTATCCGAAAACTACCAGTGCATTATACAATTGCAACTGGCGCAGTGATTATTCTGTTGTTTTTTTAATGCGATTATTACTTCAGCATCAATATCAAATTCTCGTTGTTTTTTTTGTCCTGCTGTTTGTAACCAGAGAGTTTTTTTTATTAATGATGCTAATGTCAGTGTTGTCATCGTTTGCATTAAAATCATCATCGAAAACAATCCTTCGTAGTTGATTTATTCGTCGTACTCTGGACACTGCGAGATAGACTAAATTTGACCATTCAATGCGATTATCAACTATCCAAACAATTGTATCCGTGATGGTTAATCCTTGTGACGAGTGTATTGTTGTTACATAACCAAGCGTCCATGGTGATTTATCAGCGCATAATGCATCTTCTACAGTATTGATATCAACTAACACAATATCATTTAACACTAGAATCTGTTTCTCCGTCTGGCCTGGAATTTCAACTTCAATATTCTGCTTTCGTGTATCCAATGGTCTATAACACAACGGTACTGGAAACGTTGGGAATTTTTTCTTGTGTATCTCAAACAACTTTTTCTGAAGTGCGTCTCTGACTATCTTTCTACTTGCTACTACAAAATCATTTGGTCTCCATGTTTCCCAAAAATCATTCATAGGCGTTTCAGAAATTATTTCACGCGCTACTTCACATTGAATTCTATCGGGTTGTAATCTAATTAGTTTCTTAAACTCACGTAACTGCTCATCGAGTGCTCTATAGTCAGTATCAATTTCTTTGTAATAATCAACAAATCCTTTTAACCAATTATGTGGACTTCTACCAACAAATGGTGGTGGTTGACCATGATCGCCGCACAATATAACTTTTGTATTATTTTGCAATAACCAATCAAGAAACATTTTTAATACATCTTCTGAAACAGTACATGCTTCATCCCAAATAATAACCGCTGGAATAAATTTCTCACCCATTCGCTCAGGAGTCCAAGCATCACCCTTGTATCGAAAAAAACTATGATACGTGCAAGCTTCAACATTTCGTTGTTTGATCTCTCTCGCTAGTCTATGAGTTGGTGTGAGTACAATCATGGACGTTCTCTCTCGATATAATTCTATCGCACGTGTTGTCTTTCCAGATCCACCACAACCGTTTAAATAAACTGTTTTATATCTACAAATTGGATCTGATATCGGTGGTGCTTTAGACATAGAAAATCCTTCGGATTTTTCACTGATAGAATTATCGTTCTTCAGGTAACTGCTTTTAATTTCAACGTCTGCTGATTCAGAATAATCGCATTGTATTTCACGTTTAGTTCGCCATGTTCCCCAAGTCTCTTCGCTATTAGTAAATTTAGTTACCTCTTTGATATATTTTTTATCGACATACATTGAATCAATTGCAACTCTAACTGCTATACTAGGAAATCTATTTATCATTGCAAATAAATTGATAGATGCATAACCCAGCATAGAAGCTCTCAAATGTAGATATGCAGAGCTTTCGCCATCCCTGTAAGTAACAATTCTACCTAACTTTGTTTTATTGGAGAAGAAGGCTGTTTTACAATTTGCGTATCTATTTTTCTCTACTGCATCTTTAATAACGAAGTCGTATTCGGCATCATCTATAATCAATCGTGAGGATTGTCTTTTAAAGTTGAATTTTTTTCCACCTTGTGTAAATTTACCGATTATTCTTCGGCCAAGATCCTTTGCTTCACTATTTCGTTGATTAAATATCTTTTTTGACCATTCAATGATGTACTCCTCGTCAGCATCAATATGTTTTCTAGACTTATCGATTATACTATCAAGACATTCTGGTTCTGGTAACCAGACATTGGTTTGTTTTTGATATGAGATAATCGCTTCGCTGACAATCAACGAAACTAACATTTTACAATCAATCATATATCGCAATAACACTATTGGTAACCACATCTTTTCAGCCATGTGTCTACCAATCCAAACATAACAACACGGATGAAGTCCTTCAGCGAATTCAAATGATACTACGCAAGCAAAACCGGTCAAATCAAAATCAGGCAGTGGTCCATTAATAGCAACGCGAGTCATTTCATGTGCGGGATGTCCAAACCGTTTAAAATACTCACCAGCGAATCCATATCCAAGAAAACTTCCTGGATAACAGGCAACGATATCAACTGATATCATACTTTCACGATTGTACTTAACGTTCCATAGACCGCCATGATAATATTCCAAACAGCTGGATTGAACATCCTGTAAAAACTCTTTTCGTGTTGGTTTCCAATTATTTTTCTTTCTTGCAAAATGAGCTGCAACTGATGGAATTGTAAAACAATTTGTAAGTAACTGTTCGTAATCGTCGGATTTTTCATTAAAAACGCTAGCGTTTTCACTGAGACTTATTGCTAGATTTTTCATCCTATTATGTAGACTTTCAGTACGATATAATTCACCGTTAGGTTTCACAATTTGATTGAATTGACATTCTTCATCTTCAAAACTATGAAGTAGCCATACTGATACAGGGTCGTTTTTACACAAACTAGCAATAGCATCGAATAATCTTTCTTCAGTGAGAATGCCATCCTTGGTAAATTCTCCTGGGATATACTTCACTATTCTGTCTCGCGGGAATATTGTAACCGTGGATGTCCATGTGTATTTGTTATGATCAATAATTTTGATTGGAGCTCCGTTTTTATTGTATTTCGATTCGTATAATACTTCGCCAGTTATCGTTGAAACGGTTATCGGAAATCTCAACGACTTTTCCAATCTAGCTATATCGGAAATAGTTGCTCCGTTCTCTTTCGCTGTTAGCTCCCATTGATCTATTTTTTTTACGTCTTAGATCGGTTAATTTATTCCCACGGAGTGCATTTGTAAAGTGTTCTATGACTTGTTGTGCCACACAATTGAGTGGTTTTTTCCACTGACGTTGACTGTTTCATTGGTGCTAGTTTTCCAATGTCAGGTTTCTTATTTAACGGATACATCCCATAAACAATTGCTGTTTCTGGATACGCTTTTTCATAGTATGGTTTATCAATTCCAGTTAACAGCCCTGGTCTGGAATCACGGCTAACAATGACTGTTGTCCTATCTTTGAGAATTGACTCAAACTTGTCTCTTATAACCCAATCGCCCGATTCTAAATTGATAATGAATTGCACTCTGAGAAAATACCTTTTATTGCCAAGTTGTGATAGTATTATAGCTGCTGTTTCATCATTCATTCTAGCATCAACAACACCATCGATTCTAAATGTTGACCAGGTGTGTGATGCACCGTCCTGTTTAAACTTATGAACACAATCTCGTATTTTTCTAATCAGACTTCTATTATTTATTTTCTCTTTTGGTACATCTTGGAGAGTTCTATCAAGATTGAATTTAATATTTTTCCAAGGCTTGATTGCCGATAATCTCTTGAATTCTTCATTCATATAAATAAGACAAGTATTTAAATAGAAAATTTTGTTTATATATAATGAATCATTGTAAATGGCTTATGATTGGATCAGTAACCCCATGCAATAAATCGTGTAGAGGTGAATTCTGTGGATATCACTTACAGAGTGTCAGAAATAATTCGACAGGCCCGTCCCCATGCATAAATTGTGGGGTGGGTGTGAGAGGAAAATCACAATTATGTATCAATTGTGGGGGTAAGCGGTTTAGAGAATTGAAACGTTATTATGATAAACGAATAAAAAACGCTATCATTGACCCTAACCATGACTCTGTCAAAGACAAAATCATAAAAACCCCTTAAGACTACATTAATAGATTTATAATTAAAGCAAATAATGAATTAGACAAATAGTATTATTATATAAATGGAGCAAGAATTCATACCACATCCAATACTTGTTAATTATGAAATATCTGCTGATGGTGATCTTAGAAACCGCAGACTGAAAAAGCCAATTGGTTTTGTTAATAATCAAGGATACTTGCAATTTACTGCTGGAAGAAAGAACTATTACGTTCACAGAATTGTCTATGAAGCATTTTATGGATTGATTAAAGATGGTAATGTTATTGATCATATTGACTCCAATCCCTTAAATAACGCGATTTCCAATTTACAATGCATTTCTCAAAGAGAGAATATAAAAAGAGGAAAGACAGGGACTTGTAAGTCAGTTGGAAAGAAACCAGTACAGTCATTTGATACAACGACGAATGAAGAAAGAGTTTTTCAATCAATTAATGCTGCGGGAAAATATTTTGGAATATGTATTCCTTCAGTACAAAGAGTTGCTGAAGGGATTTATCAAACATCTATCTCAAAGAAAAATGGACATAGAATAAAGTTTTCCTATTTACAAGATAACTCTCAATAGTGAGTTATGCTATTTTAGTCATTTTTGCATGATTTTACAATTCAGATCAATTACCATAGGGCAAAGTAGTCGATTTTCCATAGGGCTAAACACTAAAAACGATTCGCGCGTTAATATCATTGTGTACATATTTTTTTTCAATATTTATTCGCAATATTCAAGTATATATGCATTAAAAAAGTAAATGACAATAGCTGGAACAGCCGGAACAGCCACATAAACAAATAGTAAATATGGTTATTGTACCGAAACGCGCGCGTGTAACACAAGACACTGGGTCAAGGTTCTATTAATAGATTTTTTAAAAATCCCAATTACAAAGACAGCGTTAACATCGCTGTTTAGATTTTGTATGAAAATGAAATTACTTTGTAATTACAAATAAAATAGATTGTATGTGAGGGTCAAAATAGTAAAGCGCATTACATGTAATTTAGTTTTTTAGTGTGGTAGCGCTACATGTAATAAAATTATCAATGACACAGAAAAATATCATTCTCGAACCATTCAAGAAATAGCAGGTCCTGAATTGACAGGGATTCCCATGAAAGAGTTATCTCTTCATGTAAATCCATTATTATTACGATTATTTAATCGTAATATTATAGAAATTAATAAAAAAATTGCTATTATTTAACAGTTGTATTTCTTGTTTTAATGTTTTATTTAAATATTTAGCTTCCATTGAAATTACTACACAATTGTCATTACGAAATGCTAGGAAAATAAATACACACTCGCTTATCGATACTGGTCTTATTATCACCTTATATATAATATGAGCCGTAATAAGTTTGGGGCTTTAAACGAAGCCCAATTTGCCAATCAAAACTCCCACGCCATTGACATGGTGTGGTTGAATTTTTTCAACTGCAACCATGGTTAATTTCTTGGGTTGCTTTTGATTGGTAGATTGGGTGTAGTAAGTCCGCCCCGTCGTTTCATGTTTGTATCGTCCTGTACTGTCCCTATCATACCATCCTATATAATCGCATTGTATATATATATATCATCCTATATGTAATGTACTGTTCCTAGTATATATAATATCATCCTATAAAATCGCATTGTATATATACCATCCTATCATCTCATTGTATATATATCATCCTATCATCTCATTGTATATATATATCATCCTATCATCTCATTGTATATATATATATATATATATATATATATATATATATATATATATATATATATATATATATATATATATATATATATATATATCATCCTATATAATCGCATTGTATATATAATCATCCTATATAATCGCATTGTATATATAATCATCCTATATGTAATGTACTGTCCCCCCACAACATATCTTCCGGAAGACCTAATATAGCATTTGTTACGTTAGAGCTTCCAATTGGGAGATCTATGTTCGTGGCCCTTGGGCTTATATAATGCGAAGGCACTAAATGAGTTCCAAGAATGTGCTGTCCCCCCTCTGGGCCTCTTTGACGTCGTTTGGCGTGAAAGAGGTTTCCAAATGAGGCTTCATGTTATATGTTCAATGTTTGTAAAGAAATCACTCGGATTTCACGTCTAATACCCATATAACCCGCCCTTAAACTCGATTGGGGGTTAGGGTATTGTATAAGTCTTTAATGTATGCATTTCTTGCCTCGGAACTCGAATGAGGAAGAGATAGGCATTGCATATGTTTTTGTTTTTTTGTATATAAAAATATTTTAAAGATAAGAAAATACATTAATAATATTCAATAAATGGAATTTCAAGATATTACATCTATCATCACAGAAATATCAAATTTAAGAAATCAAGGAATCGTACTTTCTGAATTTTTAAATGAAGATAGACTTTTGAATGAATTTGAACAAATTAATATACAATTGAAACATGGAAGATATGTCCTACCTAAAATGTATTCACTGATAAAAAGAATCCAAAAAGCGGTTAATGTTTCTTTGTATAACAATGATATTAATTTATTCATTCGGCTATTTAGTATAGTTGAAGCAATTAGAAAGAAACTCGGGGAACAGTACCAAGTTCGGTCAGAGATTGCTTTGAAAGTGAAATCTATAAGACGTTTGACTGATGCAAGCATTGAAACTCACAATTGAAAAAACTTTAGCATTTCCAATAATGACATCAGAAGCATTAACTACCAGACTAGCCCGCGAGAGGTTAGCATTACTGAAAAAGTTTATACCAATTCGAGATAACGTGCGAGATAAACTACAACTTAGACAGCAAGCGCAGACTGACTTTTCTATTGGGAGCGAACAACTTTTTGCCCCTGTAACTAAAGCCACTAAAGATATGAAACTTGCAACAGAACGTGCTATATACGGCGACATCCCTAAAGAGGGAGCAGTACCTATTATTGATGTACTGGGAAAGATTGCTACAGAAACTGAAAAAACTCAGGAGGGAATAAAACAGCTTTCAGGTGAGTTACAAACTCAGCGAGAAATACAACAAATGGGTAATATTGATATTGATGATCCCGTTAAAAAAATGTTCCTTTTAACGAGATATTCACTGATGAAGCTATAGAAGAAATCAAACAATTTCAATTGCTGAAAACTGAAGACTATGTGCCATTTGGTAAATTCGCTGCCGAACGTAATTATAACAGAGGGGAATTTTTAAAAGACGAATATAAAAAAACACAATAAAACGAGATCAATGGGTGGATTGGTTATTTAAAATTAATCAAGAAATCACCGGCAATTTAAATAAGGGTGACTTGAATTACCTAGCTTTTAAAATGGGAGTTAATAAGTATGGTTTAGATCAACAACAACAACAACAACGAAAAGAACAACAACAAAGTCGAGGTCGAGGTCGAGGTCGAGGACGAGGTCGAGGTCGAGGTCAAGGTTGACAATCTCCAGAAATTCAAAACGTTTCCGAATCAGAAAGTACTTCAGGAGAGGGTTATGGAAGTTCTCATCATGATTCTCATATATGTCCTAGTAATATCATTAATGATATATCACGACTTGAGATTCTTATGGGAGGTAAGCGAGCTGGGAATAACTCAGTCGAAATAACTAATGAAGCATTTGATATTTGCAGACGATTATTCCAAGGTGGGATAATTGATATTCATACGTATCGAGAACTCTTGGATGAGTTAATGGACGGAATTCCAGGGAAATTTAGTGGTTATTATAGCGATTGAAATTTCTAAATGCTTGCATTTAGAAATTACAAAGTCATTTCAAATAAGATGATAGTACACTATAATCACAATAAACCAACAAACGTATATGTAGTAAACTCAAGATTGCCCGTTTATAAGGCATACTATGGAGACGGCCTTGGAAATACCATAGCGGGTTTATTCACAAGAATAGCCCCAAAAGTAGCACCAATTGCTAAACAATTATCGATGAAAGCCATTGATGTTATTCGTAATAAGGGAATTAACGCTGTTGGAGATCTTGCAGGAACGGCCTTTTCTACCGCAAAAAATAGAATAACGTTATTGGTGAAATCTAGATTCGGACGAAAACCACCACAAATGGTTTCAACACCGCTACCTTCAACAACAATGATGCCTGCAAATGTCAGTAAAGTGATAAATAACGCAGTGGAACAAAAACTAGCATCATTAGCAATGACTTCACCAGATAGTAGTAATATTGCAAGTATGACAGCGGGAAGTGGTCTTGGAGGAAATCGTAAAAATGTCAGACGAAAAAGAAAATGATAGAATTATTATATTTAGAAAAACGATAACGTTTTAATATAAATGGCATTTAAAAAAATTGCTGATCCAGCGTTTGATATGGCAGCACCGGTGAATAAAGATGATTCTAAAATTAACTATCAGTATTATGCCTATCCTGCAAGAGAGCCTAATCAACGGGGGAGAGTTGAACTTCAAGTTCAAGATACAAGTAGATATTTTTTGCCGTGTGAGGCATTTATTGAAGTAGAAGGATAGCTTGTAACAAATGTAGCAGCTAATACACCATATGGAGATAACCCAAATATCCGAGTTGGTTTCGTAAATAATGGCATTATGGCGCTATTTAACAGTGCAAGATATATCATTGATGGAAAAGAAATTGAATCAATAGAGCAAGATGTTGATATTGCAACAACAATAATCGGACTTGCGAGATATTCTGATGATTATACAAGGTCGGCTGGTCCGTCTATGATGTTTGCTAAGGATACTTCTGATCATCCGAACCATTATCAATTTGTTAAAGTACGAACTGCGAGAACTACTGCAGAAGTTGATCAACAACTTGTAAATCATCCAGACCGTGAAATTAGACCAGACAATGAATTCGACATTTTAAAAAAGGTCAATGATAATTTCAATCTAGGATTTGCAACACGAAAAGGAGCATTAAAAGGACAGCATCGACGGTTTTCATGTGCAATTCCGTTACATCACATATTCGGATTCTGTAGAAATGTCAGAAAAGTCATCTATGGAGCAAAGCATACGGTTGTGTTAGTGCGAAAAGAAAATGACAATGATGCAATCTGGCGTGTTGATGGTGTTGATGATGGGAAAGTCATGTTAAATAAATTGGTTTTATGGATGCCCGTCTTGACACCAGCAGTTACAATAGAGCAACAATTACTATTGTTTATGGACACAGGTGGAAAATCATTGCTAGGTTGGCTAACAACAACGACTGATACGAAGCAGGATAATGTAGATGGCACATTTACATGGCACTTAGCATCAAAACAAGGTGTTTCAGCTCCATGTCATATCTTTATAGCGTTACAGGATGCAAATCGAGTGGGTCATCAAGTATCTAGTCATATGATATTTGATAAAATAGGAGTTAGTGAAGTTTCATTGAGAATAATCGAACAACAAGAGCCAGCAGAGATTGTACAGCTTAATTATGATAACAACAACGTAGCACGTGTATATCATAGAATATTGTCGTATATTGGTCGTGATCAAAATGTTGATACTGGTTTGCAAATATCGCAAATTGATTTTGAAAAACACTATCCGATTTATTACTCTTCATTGGAACATCTTGACATGATGAGACAATCTGTTGTTGATATATACTTCCAAGCTCGGGTACAACGCCCTGTTGCTATAGCTGATTATAGAGCAATTGCTGTCATTCTCAGTGATAAATCAATGTTGTTAGAAGGAATTGCGGACGAATGAGACTTATTGATGCACCAGTAGAAAACATGTAATGTTTTCAAAAATCATTTGATTTTCCAAACATGTAGTTAGGATTTTCACAATAAGATCAATTGAAAGTGTAAATTACATTTTAGAATAGAATGACATATAGTATTGTTAATGTCCAGTTGACTGATGGTCAGGTCAAGAAATTGAAATCAAAGTCGGCTAAAGAATGTGGAACCACAATAACGCTGAAACTCAATCAAATGTCCGGTGGTGCACATAAATTATCATTGACAGATCGTCAAATAAAACATTTCAATGATGCGCTAAAAAACAAACGAGGAGTTCAAATTGATTTTTCGAAAGCAGCAATCGCCAGTATGATAAAATCAGGTGGTATATTTCCGCTGTTAGCTGCTATTCCAGCATTGATTGCAGCGGCTGTCCCAGCGGTTGCGAAGGCGGCAGCGTTAGGAGCCGTTGGTACTGCTGCAGGAATGGCCCTGAAAAAGGCTACTGGGAAAGGCTATAAAAAAGGAAAGGTTCTAAGACTACCAGGAACCCCATACAATTGGTACAAGGGCACGGGCCTAAGAATACCAGGAACGGCTTATTAGTGGAAAAATCCCTAGGATTTTCACCAATGTCCAATTTTGATTTAATTGATGCTGTAAAATCATTTTCAATAAAAAAAACTTTAGAGGGGTTTTCATGAGAGATCAATTACCGTCAAAACCAATGAAAAATGAAACGGGTATTATCAATCTTGATAACAGCAGCGGAAATGGAACTCATTGGGTCGCATATGCAATTGATCCACGTGGAATTGTATATTTTGATTCATATGGATTAGCTCCACCAAAAGAATTCATGCGATATATATCCACAATAACAAAGTCATCTCCAATTTTTTATTCCACGCTACCAACACAACAGTTAAATGATCCACCGATATGCGGTCGTGAAGTATTAAACGTCCTTGCAGAGATATCTAGATTTCCAAAGAAACCACCACAAGTTGTTGTTAATGAATATACTAGCAGGCAATGGCAAAAACGATAGCGTTATGATTTAGAAAAACGTTAGCGTTTTCGTATAATGATTGATATTTGGGGACGACCTTTATCAGAGTAAAAAAAAAACAGAAACCGATAGTAAATTAGCTACCGAAAATGTAAAAAAAATAATCGAAGATGAAATCGCCGAGACATTAAATTTGTCAAGTGTAGATCCTGGGGAAATAGTTGTGTTTCAAGATCGGCAGGGCAAATTGAAATCTAGTAATGTTTCATTGGATGATGTCTTAATACGAAGACGTGACGTCGTTGAAGATACAATAGTGTTATATTCAAATGATGGAAAACTCAAACCAGGTGTATTTGTTTATACAATCACAGATGCATTAAAAAATTTAAATGAAAAACTTGAAAAACATATAACAACGTATACTTCCCTTCGTAGAAATATTATCAATAAATATTTTGGAACACCAGCGGTAACCTCTCCATCTCTCGTTGAAATTAAATCCAATTTTGATGAAATTAAATCCAATATTAAAAATATTAATGATGCTGGATTTAATATTATTAGAGATAACATTAGTAATATTAAAAAATCTATCGAGGATATTACAAAATTTAAAACAGACAATCTTCCGCTACTTGAAAAAATAAAGATTCCTCATGAGAGGAATATCATAAATATGGTATACACAGTTTTCTCTGTATCATTAGATTGGGAACCTAAAAAGAATATAATAACTCTCACTGTGTCAAACAAGGGTATTTATCGATTAAGAATAGTGTCACTGAATCAGTTTAATATATCATCATCGACTTCATATGGATACAACAACGTGATTTCAACGACTATTGACGTGGGTGAATACAAACGGTTTACAATAACAAGCACTGATCCTAATTTAAATAAGACATCATTTGTATGGTACATGGAGTTTGTAGCTGATCTAAATTAGAATTTTTAACAATTAGAAACCACTTGAGATTTTAAAATAATATGATTCCTTCATCGCAATATCGCTATGATACCGTCAAAGAGTTCTTAAAAAAACTCAAAACACTCATTGATGAGTATGAAATAAAAATTAAAAAGTATCGCAGGAGAATTACCGCAATTGATGTTACAGTATACTCGGTATCTGGTATAATGGCCGGTGCTGGTATTATACTATCTTCAGTAACAATGGTAGCTCCGATTGCTGTCCCAATTGCTATTTCCGCGGTGACAACATTTGCTGGAATTGCAAATGCTATTACTAAAAAAATATCATCCTGTTCTCAAGAAAAACTTAACGACTATATAGTAAAACATCAAGCAGTATCTAACGGTTACTCACAATTATCCTCGTTGATATCATCATCGATTGATGATACGATAATTACCGAAGACGAATTCTCCGCGATGATACGTATTTATGATACTACGATTAAAAACGCTAGCTTTTTTTCATCTATTGCAAAATTAGACATTGTAAATAATAATAATAATGTCGCAAGAGATTCAACTACTTCAGCGGATAGCAGAAAATACCACTCCGCGGAAAACAAGCATGATATCAATATCGTCAACAAACCCTAAATTCAGTGTGAATTTTCCTTCACCTGTTTCAGTAAAGGAAATCGCGTTGGCAAAATTACGAGTGTATCATAGTTGGCCTAATATCAGATCGGTTTCATTTGGTGGTCAGAGACCTAATAATTCTTTGGTGTTTGCATATAGGAATAAAAAAGATGACACTCCAGATTGGAACGTTGTTTCAATACCAACTGGATCCTATCAAATTGAGCAAATTAATAATGAATTACAACGTAGAATAAAATCCATTACTAGAAAAGAATCAAAAATTGCGATAACAGTTCATGAACCAACACTATCATCTACAATTGAAATAGGCTCTCCTGGGTATGTTGTAGATATTTATAACAGTTCAATAAGAACAGTATTAGGATGGCCCGAAGATCCACCTAGAAATACTGGTAATTCCACGCCCGAGCCTGTAAAATCTGATTACGTCACTGATGAAATAGGACCTGAAAATCCATCAAAAACTTATAAAAAATTCGAAGATATAAACTTCACAAAAAGATATCGATATAAGGATCAATATGGTGAGGATGCATGGATAATTCCACTTTTTAATGATTATATTATACGAGAGGACGAAATTTTGGAAATGCATGATACAAGTCCAACATTTGTAGATATTAAAGATCACATCCTTGATAGAATGAATAATGATTTTTTGTTGTTATTACCCTCGTTAAGATCTGGCTTTCTTACACAAGCTGAGTTTACTAGTGTAGTCGCTGCGGGTAATAAAATCATCGATGATATGGAAATATTTAATTCGAGGATTACTAATCTCTTCACTGATGAAAATAGCCCGATTTCAAAAACTAGCTCAGCCCAAGATTATAAAAAAAATATAAATGAAAATCCAAATTATAAATTACCAGGATATAACGTTCCCGAGTTAAAGAAAAAAACTCAGAACTGCCATCGACGAAGGCTTTAATAAAATTCATCAATCATGGAAAGATAGCCAGCCAAGTCCTACTATCCTCACTCATAATAATTCTCCCGACGGCGACGGTAGACATATCGCACCGAAGAATGTGGACATTTCATCAGTGATCGCACTTAATTTAACGTGTGATGTAATCGAAGGAAGTTATCAAATTAATATGGAACAATCAAATCAAGCCCGACAAGGTTACATTCTTTATTCATTTGCACTAACAGCCCCCCCCCCCCCAGGATTTTTAATTGTTGAGAATCCGACTAATCCAGTCTATATGCAATGTCAAAATGATTCGCTAACTAGAATTAATTTTACACTCACCGATCAGTCAAATAATTTGATTGATTTACGTGGTGAAGTATTATCGATTAGTCTGTTTGTGAAAAGCTAACAAATCATTTGTATTAATCAGCAGCAGGGGGGCGAGATGACAACATATTTGCGACGTAGATGGCAGCGATTTTGAGGGTGGTTATGACAATGTATTTGCGACAAAATCGCTAAGGCTCCATTTGTAAAATGGGGTCTTTATTTTTTTTTTTGGTTAAAATATGAGATTTCGTAGGAAGGCTCCATTTGGCATTCTGAGGCTTTAATCGATTTTGTCGCAAAAATTTGTAGGGTTCGCCCTCCCTGCTGCTACGATAAAAATTGAATAATAATAATGTAAACACACATAAACATACAATATGGATTATAATGATATAAACTCATATAAACGTACAATATGGACCATAATGATGTAAACTCATATAAACATACAATATAGACCATAATGATGTAAACTGATATAAACATACAAAATAGACCATAATGATGTAAACTGATATAAACATACAATATAGACCATAATGATGTAAACTGATATAAACATACAATATAGAGCATAATGATGTAAACTGATATAAACATTCAATATAGACCATAATGATGTAAACACAAATAAACATACAATCTAGACCATAATGATGTAAACTCAGATAAAAAAATAGAAACCATAATGATGTAAACTGATATAAACATACAAAATAGACCATAATGATGTACACTGATATAAACATACAATATAGACCATATTGATGTAAACTGATATAAACATACAATATAGATCATAATGATGCAAACTGATATAAACATACAATATAGACCATAATGATGTAAACACAAATAAACATACAATATAGACCATAATGATGTAAACTCAGATAAAAAAATAGAAACCATAATGATGTAAACACACATAAGCATACAATATGGACCATAATGATGTAAACTCACATAAACATACAATATGGACCATAATGATGTAAACTCAGATAAAAGCAAATAGGGACCATAATGATGTAAACTCATATAAACATACAATATGGACCATAATGATGTAAACTCATATAAACATAAACATACAATATGGACCATAATGATGTAAACTCAGATAAAAACAAATAGGGACCATAATGATGTAAACTCAGATAAAAACAAATAGGGACGATAATGATGTAAACTCAGATAAAAACAAATAGGGACCATAATGATGTAAACACAAATAAACATACAATATAGACCATAATGATGTAAACTCAGATAAAAAAATAGAAACCATAATGATGTAAACACACATAAGCATACAATATGGACCATAATGATGTAAACTCACATAAACATACAATATGGACCATAATGATGTAAACTCAGATAAAAGCAAATAGGGACCATAATGATGTAAACTCATATAAACATACATTATGGACCATAATGATGTAAACTCATATAAACATAAACATACAATATGGACCATAATGATGTAAACTCAGATAAAAACAAATAGGGACCATAATGATGTAAACTCAGATAAAAACAAATAGGGACGATAATGATGTAAACTCAGATAAAAACAAATAGGGACCATAATGATGTCAACACATATAAACATACAATATGGACTTTAATGATGTAAACTCATATGAACATTAAATATGGACTATAATGATATAAACTCACATAAACATAAAAGATGAACATTAGTTATGAAAACGGACATAAATATGAACCATAATGACATAAACCCACACAAAAAAAGATAAACGATGAAGATATAAATTTAGATAAACATAAAATATGGACCATAATGATCTTACCAATAATAACTATAACTCATGGACTATAATTATGTAAACTTAGATGAAGATGAAAGATGAACCATACAGAAGTAAATTCACATAAACGTACAATATGACCACCATGAAGTAAACTCACATAAATATAAAATGCGGACTAAATTGATAAAATTCACACAAACACAAAAATGAACCATTTCGATGTAAACTCTCACAAACAATAAATATAGACCATAATAATGTAAACTCACATAAACGTAAAAAATGAACAAAAATGATGTACAGTCACATAAAGATAAAAGTGGACCATAATGATATAAACTCAAATGAACAATAGTGATTGCAAACTCACATAAACATAAAAATGGACAATAGTGACGTAAACTCACATACAAATAAAATATGGACCATAATGATGTAACTCACCTAAAAATAAAATATGAACGACAATGATGGAAACTCACATAAAAATGAAATATGGACCATAATGATGTAAACTCACCTAAAAATAAAATATGGACCACAATGATGTAAACTCACCTAAAAACAAAATATGGACCATAATGATGTAAACTCACCTAAAAAAAATATGGACCACAATGATGGAAACTCACATAAAAATGAAATATGGACCATAATGATGTAAGCTCACCTAAAAATAAAATATGGACCACAATGATGTAAACTCACCTAAAAACAAAATATGGACCATAATGATTTAAACTCACATAAAATAAAATATGGACCATAATGATGTAAACTCACATAAAAATAAAATATGGACCATAATAATTTAAACTCACATAAAATAAAATAAGGACCATAATGATGTAAACTCACATAAAAATAAAATATGGACCATAATGATGTAAACTCACATAAACAAAACAGATGATCCATACAAATTTAAACTTACATAAACATAAAAATTGAACAAAACGATGTAAACTCATAAAAATAAAACTGTAGACCATAATAGTGTAAACACACATGAATATAACATATGAACCATAAAAATGAAAGATGAACCGTAGTGATATAAACTCAAATAAAATATCGACTATAATGGTATAAACTCACATAAAATATGGACCATAATGATGTAAACTCACATAAAATATGGACCATAATGATGTGAACTCATATAAAATATATACCATAATGATGAAAAACTCATAAAAATAAAATATGAACCATAATGGTGTAGACTCAAATAAAATATGGACCATAATGATGTAGACTCACATAAAATATAGACCAAAATGATGAAAACTCACGTAAACATACAATATGGACCATAATGATGTAAACTCAGATAAACATAAAATGTGATTCATGATGTAATAAACTCATGTAAACGAAAAATTTACAACTTCTTGTCTATAGTAACGAACAATTTGGCGCTAGCTAGTTATACAATATTGTCAAACAGCTAGGTATTTGATAAAAAAAAATACTTACTGACCTCAAATACATTACTAATGTTCACATTTGTGTAACACTAACAATTGGCAGGATTGATGGAAATTATTGTTGTGGGGTTTTAACACCATTGTTCAGCACAAGATAGGCTATACACGTCAGCCATTGTAAATGTTGGAGGAAGAACCCAGAATAACCCTGGAAAGAACCACCAACCCATGAGAGGATACTGGCGTGCTTTCCCACATTCCCACAATGGCCGAATCTTAGACTCAAAACCACATAGACAGAGGTGAGATGGCAATGATGAGTGCTTCAAATCACTCAGAAACTCGAGACCCTAACTGATGGTGAGATAATCGGTACATAGTGTGTGCAATATGTAATACAAGCTGCTGAATAAGCTTTCACACCAATCAAGTAATGTACCAAACAAAACTTTAAAGTCCATATTTGTTTTCTTTTATTCCTCTTTTCATTTATTTAGTGACCAACCATTTAAATTTCGGAGGGGGGCCAGTTGGAGTAGTGACAGCAGGTTTAAAACCCTTATAATGCATGTTCTTTCAGTATATATCAGGTGCAAAAACTATCGAATACATGGTGTTTTATTATAGACTAGGTTTGCATACAAAATTAAGAAATTACAGTTTCACCCCTGGCTCTCAATTTCATAATGGTATTTATCTTTATAGTTACTTTTAGTAATTTAGGCATCATGTTAATGTGGAAAGTTCCCTTTTTAATGAGGTCTCATAAATTTTTGTGAATTAGATCTGTAAAAGTTAAGAACCAAATACCATTATTCTCATCACACTTTTGCTGCCATTTTCAAAGAATTTATTTATATGCTATCGTGACATTGTAAAGACAAATAAGATGTTTTTGCTTTTAAGTCTGTGATCATTTTAGGCAAGGAAAATTTTCCTACTTTATATTGATGAAAAGTATTTAAGTGTCTCCGTCAATTCCCACCAACTTTCATACAATTCATATTACTGTAATACATTTATAAAATCTATAACTTCAAGAAAACATCTGACTGATCATAACATAATCTTGGTGACGTAATAATATTCAGTCTTTTTGTGTGTTGTGGCATTGAAGAATCGTCTTTTGTTTGCTTCTCGATATTTTAAATGTCGTCATTCTAAATTCCTGAGGTGTACCTAAACCATACATATTAAAAAATATGTTATGTCTCATAAGTACTCAAGTATGATTTGCTTCAGTGCCAATATCCTAATTTTGGCTGAGCCTGACACTGGCTATGGTTTTCTGGGAGCGTTCTCAATTGATAGGTGTTGACTTTAGAATTTTGTTATACATGATTTACTACTTTTCATTGGAACATCAGGGTTGTTTAAACAGTCTGAGGTCGAATTGTGCTTTCATGTTCAAACT
>JAEAOA010001658.1:0-81408 GCA_016746295.1 Potamilus streckersoni | reverse complement strand
TTCCACTATAGTATTGGACAATGTCGTAATTTTAGTATTAATTTTTGTCTAAACCAATGTAAATTAATGTTCAGGGACATGTTTAATCTCGGTTAAGTTCTGGGACAATTTCGTCATTTTAGCGTTACTTTTAGTCACATCCATTTTGGTGTTAGTCTTTTCCTTGATTAAAACTATTTATAGCATCATTATAAATATGCAAATTTATGAACACCATCAACATATTTCAAGTCTATGTAATGCTTTATATATAATTCTAGGTTTTATAGTAATATATGTCGGTCTCTATGTCTCTATTTTATAGGTCCCTCCCTAGAGTCGTAGTGCTAGCTGCGCGTATTTAGGACAACTAGGTCAGCTCCTTGCTACACTGTTACCAAGTGTTCAGTACCGTGATGTCATGCTACCTGGGACCATTCCTCTTGACGCTAAACAGACCCAGGGTGTGCTAATACAAAATTCCCATTGTCGCTATAAAGGCAAGGTTGTTTCATTTGTCGCCAAAAATCTTGTCGCTATAGTACCCCACGCTGGTTATTAATGATAACTCCCATTGTCGCTATACTACCCCCCCCCTATACTACTAATGTTCGTGTATATAATGTACTGAAAATGAACATAGTTGAAATACTTACATTACTCATTAAGTTTTGATTATGAAATTCATACTTACGATAGATCAATCAACTCATTCCTTCTAATAAATGCATGTAATGACCATTTTGTATTTGTAAGCACAAAAGGCCGAATGATTCAACCATACCCGAAAATCACAAAACCGAATCGACTCGAAGCGACCCTAGGGGACGAGAAAACATTTTTCACATGACCTATTGTATAGTCCCATAATGTATATGCGCATGAGCAACAATAAATCTTTATTTATTTGTGTGTTATTGTTACTAAAACCTATTCATCTTAATTTTGATATTGCCTTCTAAAAATACCTCCTGTGTAAAACTTACTTCAACGCCACAAAATTAAGTTACAGGAAGTTTTTGTGTTTCATCTTGTTTTACCTTAATCTTATTTTTCCCGTACTAGTCTATCAATTTATTACGACTTATAGTGATATGATGTGATTATGATTTTTAACGTAGCTTTAACAATTTTTCAGTCATATCGCTACGATGGCACTTGATAGTGATTTCTACCACTGGTGCATCATGCCGCTGACATGTAGCACGATGTCCCACTCAGTCACACTATTCTGACACCAGGCCGACTAGTCCTAACACCAACATCTTAATGCTGAGCACCAAGCGAGGCAGCTGTTAGACCCATTTTATAAGTTTTTGATATGACTCAACCGAGGATCGAACCCACCACCACCCGCATCTGAGGCGGACGCTCTAACCACTAGGCCATCGGAGCGGTACTCTTACAGTAAAGATAAGCAATCCGTATAATGGCATATGTTTAATATATTCATTGTGCTCGGGAAGTTACGCCTTGACAACATGTAATTGCTTGTGACGTATGTGGTTCGGACAACATAGCACGTGCAACACTGGTATGTACACTTTTTAATCTACGCATAAAGTTTCATATTAATAAGAATATGTTTAAGCTATAAAGATAATATCCAATATTGCCACCAATATCAACCATATTTTATAAGATATATGCATTTTACCCTTAGAATTGGTTGCAGTCAGCCACAGAATACTAAGAATCTTAATGCTTAAAACACATTCTTATGCACTAACTGATATATATATATATATATATATATATATATATATATATATATATATATATATATATATATATATATATATATATATATATATATATATATATAATTTACATGTGTGAAAATCTTCATGTTAACTTTTATGTGACATATCCATTCAATTGGAAATTGAGGAGCACGAGCAAGCACATTTATTATTCTTACGTGCTCGACACATTCTCTAACTCACAAGTACTACCATGAAACATAACGATGGCAGTGCAGACCATTGAAAATAAAATTATTATTTACGAGACTTTTATCCATTGCTATATTTTACAACACAGTGTCAAAAAGTTAAGAAACAGTTTTTTATTCAAGAAAATTCTGTTTATGTAAGACAATTACAGCAATTCTCTGCTAATGATGACAATATCTAGCTTCATTTGTTCATTTGAATCTCTTATAAATGTTTTGACTATTGCATGTTACAATTGTACATACTACAGAGTATGAATCGAAAATATCTAGAAATTATGCAATACATTATTTATTCTAGGCTTATTTTTACGGATGTACAGGGAGGCTGTAAATAACATAGGTGAAATGAGTTTCACATGCAGGCCATGCAGAGAATTGAATCAGGTATGAGAGTATGAGATAAAGCAACTCAAATATAAGAAATCAGTTATAACACGTGTAACCATGGCGGTGGCAGGTGGAGACAAAGATGTATGTATGTTTATATATATATATATATATATATATATATATATATATATAGATATCTATATATATATATATATATATATATATATATATATATATATATAAACAAGTAAAAATATAGTTAATTAAATTCTTATAAAATTCACGGCGGCTATAAGATAACAGACGAGGTAAAATATCATCAAAAAGTTAATTTATTAAATTACAAGAAACAAGTCGAAGCAGATCGAAAATGTCTGTCGGGTTATAATTTATATTTTATTGATGTTATTGTAATGTCTGGCAAAAAAATGCTGACAGCAGCTGAAAAGGATAAGCTTAATGAAAGCGCAATAATGACGCTAACATTTGATAAAGATGATCTCATAGCGTTTGCATATAGATGTTTTACTAAGACAGAATAACAAAATATTATTAATCATCCTATCTGAAACTAAACATATCAAATGCTAACTTTAATGTTGTTGATTACATTCTGCCTTCAGCTAAAAATTTAATTGATTGCGGTGGAATTTCGTAATACTTTGCAGCAGCTGTTACTGACTTAAATTCATTTCTTCTCCAATTTCCAGATTTGCTGAAATAACATATTTTATGCTTTTTGAAATTATTACCTCAACCTATACCCACGTCGGGTATTTTCTTCTGGTGTAACTGGATCTAAATTTTCTAAACGATTATCAGTTTTAATATTGTTAACATGGTCGATAACTAAATTAACTGGAATGGCGCCGTAAAATATTTTGTAAACAAAACGATGAAATTGATAATTAACTTGATTAGTTAATGTTTCTTTGACAGTTACCATGAGATACCCCATATTACTCATAAAACCAACAATAGTTTTTGTGATCATTTGCTTCGTATACGAAAAAAAATTGGGTGGCGTTGAAACTAATCTTGTAAAGATAAGTTTTCATTATTGCCATCGCTAATCGAGCCATTCATTCTATTTACTCTTTCTCCTTCTGGAATATCATCTCAGAACAAAGTATAAATAAATATTTTCTAAACATTTCAGTCATAACTGTCATCAACTTTCACTGAAATTATCATTATAGGTGGTGATGATTTTCCTACAGATTTTTTAAAATATATTTTATGCTAATAACCAAACCTAATGCTTTTCCAGCAATCAAATACCAAAGATTGAAAAGCAAAACAATATTTCAGTAACTCTTTTCGGGCTAGATGAAATAGAAAACGTCCAGCCGATATATATTTCAGAAAAAGCTTCACAATTGACTATAAATTTACTGTTTTATAAGAATCATTACGTTTGGCTTAAAAGTTTCAATGGACTAGCTGGCAGACAGCATAATAAACGAAATAAAAAAACGTTCCTCTGTCATCTCTGCTTGCACGGATGTAATGCCAATGAAATATTACAAAAGCATTTGCAGTACTGTAGTGACGTACAACGTATACCAATGTTGTCCAAAGAAAATTGTTGTTTTTTTTTTTTTGTCAATTATTATCACAAACTAAAAATTCCTTTCTTCATATACGCCGATTTTAATGTTTACTTTAGCCTGTACTTAGTGTAGAAAATAATCCTGACCAATCGAGTACAAGAAAAACTTAATATCATGTTCAGTGTGGAGTAGCGTACAAGATAGTTTGTTGTAATGATTCGAGATTATCCAAACCAATCAAATTAGATCGTGGTAATAATCCGGCTGTTTGGTTTCTCAAACCGTTAATTAGCGAAGTTAATCATATATTTTATCGTTTAAAAAGAATAACCACAATGATAAAACTGGCATCTCAACAAGATTCTGATCATGAGCAAGCGGAATTTTGTCAAATTTTTGAGAGAAAGAAAAGATCTTTGATTCGCCTGGTATTGAAAAAGTACGCCACCATTGCCATCGTATATGACAGTATCGTGGAGCAGCTCATAATCAATGTTATTTAAAACTTCATGCTACAAGTTTTATTCCAATCATTCGTCACAACATTCGAGGATATGATAGCCATATTATCGTAGAAGATTTTAGTGATCCTGACGTAAAATTTCGTTTAAAAATCGATAACGTAATCGAATGCATTCCATATAATTTTGAAAAGTATGTCAGTTACTTTAGGTAAGTTGCGTTTCATTGACAGCTTTCAGTTTATGGCAGCATCGTTAGATAAGCTAGTGAAAGGTTGTAGTCAGTTTGATAACCTACAAGATTGTTTTGGAGATAAATTTAATTTAATGGCTAAAAACGGTGTATTTCGGCACGAGTATCTCGACAATTGGAGTAAATTTGATGAAACCTCGCTACCTGACAATGACAAATTTTATTCGCAACTTAAAAATGAAAATATTATCGATGACGAGAACAAATAAGCACAAGATATCTGGAAAGAATTTGACTGTAAGACGTTTGGTGATTATCATGGTTTGTATCTATTAACTGATGTGCTTTTGTTGGCGGACGTATTCGAAAGTTTTCGAGAGGTGAGTTATAATAATTATGGACTAGATTCTTGTTGGTATCATTCTGCTCCTGGGCTGTCGTGAGATGCATTGCTAAAATTTAGTAAAGTAAGGTTAAATTAATGACTGAATTTGATATGTTCGGTTCTATCGAAAAAGGTATGCGAGGCGGTATTAGCGTGATAACAAAATATATGCTGAAACAAACAATAAATACGAGAAAGAGTATAATCCTAAGCTTCCTTCGAAGTATATAATTTATCTGGATTGTAATAATTTGTATGGTTATTTTATGGCAAAATCAATGCATTCTGGTGTATTTCATTTAATTATAGCTGATCAATTTCTATATGAAACAGAAAAACAATACCAGACGATGTTTCGTACTTCGTTGAAATTGATCTTGATTATCCAACTTGGCTACACAATTTACACAACGATTATCAATTATGGCGTAATCGATGGTAATAGGTCATAGTTTGTTACCCCAGGAACAACAAACGTTAGCATCACCAAGACGATATTATATGGTAAAAAAACTAGTACCAAATTTACTTGATAAAAAGTCATGCTTTCCATTCCAAAGTTTTAAAACAAGCAACAGTTGCTGTTCTTGTTTAAAGAAAAGTTAATAGTGTACTAAAATTAAATCATTCACTTCGGATGAAAGGTTATATTAAATTAAACACTATGAGAAGAGCTGCAGCGAAAACCGATTTTGAGAAAACTTCTTTAAACTTATGAACAATTCCGTTTTAGGATGGAAAGTACTCAAAAACGAGTAAATATCAAGTTAGTTAATGATATCAAAGAAACAAACTTGTGTCAGTCGAAGAATTTGTCAGTATAATTTTTTTAATGAAAATCTTGTCGCGATACAAAGAAAAACAAATCTGAAACTAAACAAACCGATCTACACTGAAGCTTAAGTGTTAGATTTGTCGAAGTGGCTCATGTACGAATTTCATAAAAAAATTTATTAAAAGTCAGTGGCCGTCAAATAGACTATTGTTTACTGATACCAACTCGCTTGTATATGAAATCGAATGCGAGGATGTTTATCAAGATATATACGATAATCGACATCTGTTTCATCCGTTTCCTCTTTTTGAATACCCTCGTGTCAGTAAATTTAACGACACAAATAAAAAGGCTATTAGTAAGTTAAAAATGAAATAAACTCGATCATCATCAAATACTTTATCTGAATGCGCAGTAAAATGTACTCAGTTTTGTTAGACGTTAATAAAATAAAAAAATGTCAAAAGGTATGCCTCGTGACATTGTGAAAATGTTTATGAAATTTGATGATTACAAGTAGGCGCTTGATGGCGGCATTAGATTTTATAACAACAATAGCTATTCAAGCGAAACGTCATAAAATCGAAATAAATGCCGTCATCAAACGCGGTTTAAGTAATTTTGATGACAAATGTAACTGCGAAAATGGGATAGATACATTTGCACTTGGGTATTGTTTTGATGATAGATCTATACTCGATGTTATATTCGATGAGTAAGGTATGTAATTTTATCTAAACTTAGGGAGTAATGTTTGAAATTTGATAGTAACAAATAGCTACAATAGCAAGATCAAATATCTAATGATATACGGCAAACAGTTGACAGTTGAAATTAATAATGAAACAATAGGCATGTTTTACCGCAGTTCGAGACAAGCTAAAACTTTCGCTTATCAGATTTGATAACAGCGAGCATTTCAATTTCAATTACCTTGAACAATTGAACCAAATGTTATCAGCGGAATTTAAAAACTTTCATTATCCGATATGTCAACACAAATATATTAAACTTACAACTGATCTAGATCGGTCAAAGAGTATATTTTATCGACAAAAAATATCTTAACCACAAATAAAATATTTGTTTGAGTCTCGTCGCTGTGTGAGCGGTAAAAAAAGTGTTTAGTCTCTATCATCGGGATGATAAAATATTTATAATATCAACAGTTGTAACATTGATAATTGATGTTTAAAAATTCACTTACTTTTTCGTCAGTTGAAATGTCTTCTTGAAAATGAACAAAGAAAATTTTAACTGCTTTATATACCTGCTGCTTGCTGGTAATTCCATGATGAATCATTCTGATTTTTTATAATCTGCATGTTTTATGTAGCTACTATAATCTGCAGGTTTTATGTTATTTTGCGAGGGTGTTGCTTGTCTGATACTGAAACATATATACTTGCAAAGCTTGGCTGATGTAAAGTATTATTGATTTTCAAGCTGTGTATATGAGGCAGCATCTGTTACAAACAAAATCTGGTAAATTTATTTTGTAGTCGTTTGGAAGGCTCATTTAATCTCAAAATATATCTGAGCCAGAACCAGCTTTTTAATTTTGGAAGAATCGTTTTTGGGTGGAATTTTGGGTCACGAGAGAGTAACTTTATATTTGTTCTTAGAGTTGGCAGGGGTTTAGAGCTAACACCAGCCTTTCTATGTACTACTCCTGTTACCATGGTTTTATCATATGAAAACCAAGACGAGCCAGTAAACCCACCTTGTTTGGAGTGTCTAAACTTCTTAAGGCGATACAAGGTTATTTTATTCACACTTAAAAATATTTATTTCAGGTCAATATCGATGTTTTGACTGAGACGATCGATTAACTTAAAATGACGTATACAATACTGGAGGAATCTTCACAGAAACATACCCGGCTATTGGTGTCCAGTCTTGGTAATTCATATGGGGTAAAGGTGTGTGAGAAATGCAAAATTATAAATAATAATGTTGTGCATGTCTGGTCTAAAAATGTGTATGTGTGTGTGTGTGTGTGTAAAAGGCGCGAAACAGGGACATCACTATGAACTCATACCAACAGACCGAGGATACGCCTAAAAAAACTGGGACTTCCCCATTTTGTAATGTCGGCTGAAATGAAATGTCAATACTTTACTTAATAATACAACCCTTAAAAATAAGCGTATCTGAGCATATCCCCATTTTGTCGTTATTTTTTTTTTTAGATCAACCTATATTCAACAATACACACGTCACACTCAACTCAAAACCTCGAGTGTATCAGTCGGAAAACTGCGTCCCCGTTTATGAGTTAAAAATTCACTGTTTTGCTGTCGGCTTGGCCAATTTGCTTCCGTATTACTCACCGAATATGGCATCAAGAAGAGCTAACAGGATTTCAATTATTTATGTAACAAATATATATGATATTTTTCTTTTTTTAACACAGAACAATATTGATATGTATGTTTATTCGGTAGTCCAATGTTCATAACACATTTCGCCAAATTAGATCTGGAACACAATAAAACTGAATAAAAGGTTTTATGCGGATATTATAAATTGTTTTTACAATGTGCACGCCAGATGAAGTATAAATAATGTGAAATGAGACAATCCGATAAACTTTATTTGACTCAGAGGTAAACTATCACAGTATCAGTAAACACAATTAGATTTTAATAGGGACTATTTGGCTGCCATCATAAAAAATAATTTTTTGGTGTGTTTCATATTGAAGAGATCTTACCATTCATTGACTTATTAAAGATGAATATTGCACTAAAACGGCAAATGTTTGCATCACAAAGTTAAAAATCCGTTATTTTTTGGGACATTTTAGATTCTAAATTCTAGGCCATATTCTTGCCAATAAAATTATTTTAACTAAAGATTGGCATGTGGATCTTGGATTATTTCATTGTAGAGAAAGGAAACATTCACTGTATTTTTGCACATTTTTGACAGTTCAATTTCTTCAAACTCCTGGACATACATTTTTACTTATATATACAACAGTCATAATATAAAAATTCCATATGATAATTTCAACATAGTTTGTTAGTATGGATGGGAACAATGTATATGAGATGAGATTACTGCTGTATTTAGGTTGAAATGATCCTTATTTAGCATAAAAATATATACTTGTTGAATGTCCCCTAATTGGTTATATAATTTTTAACACTGTATATTTGTGTTTTCCTGTTGATGGTAACAAATGTGATACGGTGTTTCGTGGAAATAAACCACAAATAAATTACACTGCTCAAGGGAAAAGACGCTCTGCTCCTCTTGCCCTAACGAAAGATATTGCTAGTTCCCTCTGGAAGCAGGAAAATCTATGGTATGCTAAGCCAAGGGACCATAGCTAAGATATTCGTGGTGGCATGGTCAGGAAAGGAGTCATCTGACTTGCCACATGTTGAAAAATACAGGGAGGGGTATCATCCGATTCATCATTACATAACAATTATGTAGACTCAGTCTTTCACATATGGGATTGAAATAAATTATAGAGGAACAGACCATTTACTGAACTGATATATTCCTTTGGACCTGTGCTTTGAACTCAGTACCTGATCCAACGATCTATGTCTAACAACTGGCATATCACAATCAGTCCTTATTCTGTGAATGATATGTAGTACTCCATGATTTGTAACCTGATAATCAAACCAAGATCAGTACTATACACCATACTCTTCATGGGCTCCTAGTGCCAGGTGTTGGACACCTCATGACCTGTACCATAAGCCATGCTGTTTCTGTCCAGTTTAAAGTGACAAAACTTTGCTTGTATCTGGTTCCAGTATCCAAAACTTAAGGTTTGTTGCCCATTGCATGTGACCAGTAACTAATGTCTGGTGACAGACCATTTTGTAACTCACAGTAGACACATAAAGTAAATGTCCTCCAGTGCAGTTATTCGCCATTCTGACACACTACATACTAAATGATGTCTGATGCCCAGAGACCAGGAAATTCCTAGTCTGAAGACCTATAGATTATAAGAGAATCTCTTTTCGGAGAACTCATCACTAATGAACAATTGATTGAATTCAAAGTCTAATAATGTAAGGCAATGATAACTCTTGCCTTGCAGTGGAAAAGCAGGGTTCATTATATTGGGCTAAAGGATTCCCCATGATGTTAAGTGACGAAAATCCCTCCATCAGCGATTGCAACTTCCTACCCCACCCCACTATAATTAGACACAGGCACATTCGGTACAGCTCTTATTGAATTAAGCGTCTTCCATACTCATGGAAAAGCTGTCATTAAGGTTGGCACCTTCCATTGACTGGGAAGAGCTGTTGCCACAGATAACGTACAAACATCTGGATTTGCACTAGCTCATTCCTGGAAATGAAAAGTGTCCTAGTAAGAAGATGATAAAGAAGCATGGTCCTATTGGCATGGTGACGTTCCACCTGGTTGAAAATCTTGTTTGGTCACAAATATCAAATGGGGTAACCAATTATGCAATCACATTTTTTTCATGCAAAGCTGGTTGTATGTCTCATGTTGACTTTGTATACTTGAAAATACTGTACATTGTGTCTAATGATGATTTTTTTCTTTTTTTTTTTAAAGACTGACAAATAGTCACAAATTTCATTGGAACGGTTTTCATACTGCTTGGTGTTAAACCTAGCAAATAAAATACTTCTGATGTACCTAAAAGCAAGTCTGAGATATCAATGGTTTCTGGTCATATCTTCTCGTTGAAATGACATAAACTTAAACAGTGAATATGTTTACATAATTTCTAGTGCAAGGTCTTGTCATATAGTAAGATGAATCAAAGATTCCTTCTTTATGGAACCTTGATAATGATTGACTGAACTGGTTCAATTAATGTCATATATTTACATATTATCAAATTATTTTAAAACAAAATATTACATTTTTCCAACTTCACATCGCATCATCCACGGAAGTTATAGTTATGAAAGTGAAAACTTGATTTTGGCACTCTGAGTTGCTTAGGTTTGCTATTTAAAGCAGCAAATGTGGTATCATGCTGTAAAGTGGATGGATTCGAAAGGCATCATTGCAGAGTCAAGGGTTGAACAGAAAGACTAAATATGCTGTCTGAATAAAAAAAATAAATATCACATTTCTCATTTTTTCAATATTTTAATAGTTGGTACAACTACCAGGAACCTGTCACTGTCGCAGCAGTCTAGACAAAGCCAGATTCATCAAGCAGAGAGCACATGTCAATGTGGTAGTTATGCAATACAAGAAGATCATTATTGACATATACTCTATGTTTCATGAAATGTACTGAGGTAACTGTTCTACGAATAAATATGTTGAAAATTTTGTGTTTTTTATATTGCATTTTTACAAGCAGTATGCGACTGTTTAATATTTTTTATTTTGTCTACATTTGAAACAGGTTATGATTACTTGACCTAGGATGTTATGAACATGTGGATTGTGAGCTTCATTTACTTGTGTGACTAGCAAAATAAAAGCAGAGCACCAGGCTAAATTTCTTTAACGCTGTAATTTCATCGTGTCTGTCGGAGGAATAATGACATAACAATTATAATATTACCAATTTATGAGAAAATATATAATTTTCCTATCGATTTCATGCAGGTATGACTTGATATAATGGCATTTCTGTTTCTTAGACCAGCTGGTAAGAAGTTTCCCTATGCAGTCACTGGTTTCATACCTTCCACTTAGGTAAACACACCAACATGGAACTGCAGGTAAACTAACCAGTCTACTATATGAATTTAATTTACTTAGCATTTAAACTGGCTATACAAGTATCTTTATGGCAACCACCCATATGATCTCTGCTGCAAACTCTGAATATTCTGGTCAGAACTCAATAAATTTAGCTCACAATCAGTGATGACTCCATTTCTGTCGTCAAATGTAAAATTTTCAGGTTTTTCTGTTTTCAAAAATATTTGCAAAATAAAAGAGCGTTTCGTGATCGAGAAAAAAAATCAATAATTTCCCATGACTTTTAAATTTAAATGCATGTAAAATCAATTCATGACTAGAGTAAGTATGTGTCACAACTTGCAACAAGCATGTTTATTTTCTGTGCATAAATGAAAAATAGAATATTATGCTATTAGATGTGTTATCTACTGCTGCCCTCTAATATAATCTATTGCACTTGATGACCATGGGGTTATAATTGTTGGAGACATTAGAATTGTTCAACATGTCCATGTATCCTACTGGCTCTCCGCATATCTGACTGATGCCAGTAGCTTCCATTTTCAGTTGGAATGTAAATGAAAAGTCGACAGTCAGAAGGAAAGTAAATAGAATGAATGGGCTTTTTGTCTCTTCTATCTGAGGTTTGAGGTTTCTCCAGTCTTGTATCAACAATCCTATGCACAATCATTTTGTCTCCACGCCTAAGTCTTTCTGAAACATCCTCTGAAATGTCTTCTCCTACTGCTCTCTCAAAGTCCTTTGAATCAACCATGATCAATTTAATTCCTTTGGTAACTTTCGAAGATGGCTTTTCTCCTTTGGTTTCAGTTTTTCGTGAGGAGGAAACAATGACAGACTTCATTAAGGATATGAACTTTTTCTCTGGCATTTTCTGTAATCTTTTACTATCTGGATAACTAAAGTGGAAAATAACAAGAAAAGTATGATATTAAGTCAATTTCAAAACTTAAAACAATTTTAAGAAAACAAATGAGAAATGACTGAAGTGAAATTGAAAACTGCTAAAGAAAGAAATATGAATGTCATACAAAAATAAATCTTTTTAACATGTAAATCATGAATGCCCCACATGCAAAATAATTACCTTGTCTTTCATTTAATAAATGAATAGAAACAGGTCACTTGGGTATATATTTATTTGCTTTTAATGAGATTGTACAGCAACCACTTTTAGGTACATATAAAATTTGATGATTTTAATTTACGTAGGGTATTTTATTCTTGGCAAGTATTAACTTTAAAAAAATTGTGGTCTTTCATAGGTAAAATATTTATAGAGAAAAATTCTGCCACAACTTTTTTTTTGTGATCCTAGTACCAGTCGGCTGCATCACCAAATTTTCAAACTGAAGCACATTTTTATTATGAACAAGTACACTACAGTACATTTGTTTTTTACAGCTTGTTGGAGTTAGAACAAATATTTTCAGAAACAGACATTTAATGATGATCCCAGATTCAGATACTGCTTATCAAATATTGATCAATGCAGAAGTCTCAATATGGATCTGGTATTGTCATTGTGTTTACATACGCATCTATATCATTTTATCACATCCTGAATTTGCATAAGCTGTTTCAGTCAGAAAACACATTTTTACACTATTAGCAATTAATTTGTTTGCAATTCTCTCAGGCAAAATATAGACACAAGTATTTGAGTAAAATCAAAGTGTAAACATAACAAGTATTGATATAGTATTAATAAATAGTACTCTATGACAATACAATAAATAGAGTTAAGTTATTTTCACTGTCTTATCTATGCTCAACAAGACTTCAACAGAATCTATGCTCTGCTACTTCTGCCATGGCATAATCCAACCAGAATGTAACCAATGATTACATAGCTCACCTCTATGCAGCTGAGTAGTTTCCAGTAGTCAACATAAATACTGTCATACAGAAAATAAGTTGAGACTAGAGTAATCCTGACAATGTAATATTCTTCTCTTTTGTAACCAATTTATACAATGCAATTCTAGCGCCTTAACTTTTCAAGTTTAAGCTTTTCATTAGATACACATAACTAATACTGTGCTGATGAACCATGAAACCACCTAGGTAGCTAGCTATCTATCCATCCTACTACCCACTAACCAACCCTCCTACTTATCTCTCTACCATGAGAGGACATAAAAGACAATAAAACAATATAAAAGTACATTTTTATCCATTATATCAAGGATGACTACTAATAGTAAACAATTTGTTCTTCAAATCTGTTTAAGTATAAAACTGTTTGTCCCTTACAAATCAAATCTGACTGGTCAAAATCATTCGCGTAAAGTATCCTCGAGTGACAGACAGAATTACAAACAGTTCATACATTAATAATTACCTTCATCCATGTTATGAAAGCATAAAATGTAGGTTAGAATGAAAATTTTTGGTCTTAAAAATATAGTAGTAATAGAGATGCATGCAATTAAAACTCAACCAATAAATGAACTTAAAGCAATATATTACGAAAGTCTCATAAGCATGGAATATATCACTTAAACCTTTTTCCGCAGTAAGGATGTAGAATTTATTAATCCACCTTTAAGCACAAAGCTGAATTGAATAATATGCATGATTAAGAACTGAATGCAAAATCTTTACCAAAAATCAATCAATTATGAAATACAGATTAACAAGGGTTTCTTTTGTTATAAGATCACATAAGCAAACATTACATTCTGGTCATTTGCTAAATGTAATTCTTAACCTATGCCAGTAAATTGTGCAATATAGGTCATAGTTCATTGCTTGAAATAAGGTATTAGCAGAGACACTTCCAAACAGTATGATGATTCTACCGTGATCAGAGTGTTAGAAATAAACATTTCAAACAATTAATCTAACAAAAGTCCATAAATGTGAAATATAGGTCACAGTGACCTACATTTGCGACAAGGGAGTGTTACTAATCAAGATTTAAAACAAAATAAGTTTTGCGATTCCAGGTATAACTGTACTTATACCAGGTGCATGAAACCTAAATGGAAAAATGTAACTACATATGCACAACTAGCACAGAGTTATTGCAACAGCCCCCTTTAATGGGGAAGGTGGTATGACATCCATTCCAAATGTGTGCATAAGACTTATGAAGAAGGAATGGCTGACTTTCAGCAGGAGTCTACATATCAACATGATGTTATCTGCACAGATGCTAACATCTACACTGAAGCTTATACTTTCTTTCTAAAGGTGAGCAAAGAAAGACAATTTACAATGATTTATTGGTTGTGAAATTTCTAAATAGTGCTTTGTGAAGGTCATTAACACAATTTTGAACACTGTTTTAATTCCGGTAGGAATTAGGTTATCAGTCTCATTCCAAACACTAAACCACATTAGCAGATAATTGACCAATAAACATAAATTTACTCTTTTCCTACTTCAAACAGTTAAAGAATAGAAATCCAAGTTTGGTGAGTTAATACATGAAAGTGTAATGCGGAAAAAGGCATTTCATGAGTAGTGAAGTTTCCAGTTTAATTGTAAAATATGTTCTCAAAGACTGAAATAATAATAGAATCTATTTTGGGGTTTTCACCTAAGCAAGGAAGGGGGTTGTATTATTTGTCTTCCTACCAAGATCTCCCTAATGGGAAGACGAATGAAACAACAAAGATATAACCATGCAAATGGGATTTCCCTGTCCTGATGCAAACACCAACACAGATTAATTTTTTTTCAGACAATTTTTCCATTTAAATTAAAATAACCCTGCCACTTTTGTAATATTGTTAGCAGATTCAACACAAAAAGCAATATCAGGTTATTCTATTGCCTTTACTTTTTTTATATCCAATCAGGTCTTAGAAAAGAAAATGACAAAACAAGTTAAAAATGTTATATGTTGTATGTATTACACCATGAGCATCTTGAGCCACCTGCTAATACCTAGAAACACTGCATATTAATGCAAATATGTTAAGCATGAATTTGTTCATGACGGCAATGTGGTGAGCTGTCGACCCAAGGTACACAGATTATAAACATAAGAAAATAGACAAATAAAAACATTTGATATTACTACCATATTGTCACATTCAACCAGTCTATGTCATTTGGAAATAACAATAAGTAATTAATATTTTATACTGATACTTTCTAGTTCTGATTTGTGAAAGTTATATGATTGTCAATGATACAATACAATGCTGGATGCACAGCTCTATCAAAGAGAGTACTGACTGAGGAGAACTATGCTTTTCTTTGAAATTTATACTTTTTGTCCTGGAACTACTGCAGGTGTCAATATTAGCACAATGGCATGCTACATGGATGTCGTCTTGTGCAATAGCATATGTACTACTAAACCAACCATTCTGATGATTTCTTCTTTCTAAAATGGTTTTTTGCATGTTTACTCCATGACTGAAACAACCAGACTGAGATAAGAAAAGTAACATTAGCAAAACAGCTCGATTTCTCTGCCTTATGGGTGAAAAAAACATTCTATGCATGATATATATTCATTATAAAATATCACAAGGTGAACACTAAATGTAAGAAAGCATGAAAATACCACAAGAAGTCTGTTCTCCACAACAAAAAAATATTTACAATTTAGTTTCCTAATGCATATAATTACACAAGTAAATAGGATACACTTACCTTAATAACAACGTCAATAGTCTATTCATCATGTCACACGCATATTCAAAGAATGAAATTACATGCTGCCTGACATCGGACTCAGCCATGTTGGGTACAAAGTCGGAAATAGCTCCTGCTGATCCATCATAAAACAATTCATCCAATAAGTCAAAGAAAATCCGAGTTCTTTCATGCCCAAACAAATGATTTGCCTCTGACACAACCATGTCAATACTTGTCATCATCCTGCAAGTCTCATTTCTGATGACGTTTTGGTATAGTTTGATTCTTGTTGATTTAATATTACACCTGCATTAAGGGAAAATGGTAAATAATTTTATGAGTTTATCTGAGTAAACATGACATACAATAATGGAACATTATGAATATTTTTTATCCGACTTTCCAATTAAACATGACCTGCAGTAATGGAATACTGTTAAAAATTTTATCAGATATTTACATGTAATATTGTTAACAATTTCATCTGACATTCAGATTAGCATGACTCACAATAATGCAAAATTGATAATGATTTTATTAGATTGTCTTTTTAAAAAGGACCTCCAAAAATGCAGGGATCATACTGATTTGGGAACATAAATTGATTGACTTTTCAATGTCCTTTTACTGACCTGCTAACAGTTGTCAAGAAATATTCTCAGTATCTTGCAGCCATTTTGAAAGCATTTTACATAGATCCTTGTTAAAAATATCCTGATTCTAATGAACCATGAACCATCCTTGCTAAGTAGAAACTGGCAATGAAGTCAACTTGTGTGCATTCATTAATTACATCAAGTGAATGTCAAGCTATGCACATTATTTGATTACTTCCTATGGAACTGATAATGACCGAAAGGCTTGCAGATGACAGAAAAATCAAGCTGCATTTCACATCTTCAGAATGTAAAATAAATGACTAAAAAGCAAACTTTTTATATTTTATTTGTAAGACAATGTACTCAAATAATAAAGAACTTTTTATAGCCTAATTAATATATAGATGGTTTTCAAAGCCTTCAAAAAGAAATCATTTCTCAGTAGCTTTCAATGACTCGTAGTGACCATGCAAACCCTGTGAATACTTTTAACAGTTTATCAAACTTTGTTCATAAAATATTATTTGTAAGAATAGAATATTGTAAATAATTTGATCAGACATTTCTATTAAACATAACATAAAACAATGATATATTGTGAAAACTTAAATCAGGCTTTCCAAATAAACATGTCCTACAAGAGACTGCTACTAATAATATTTCAAGACTTTTCAGTGGGATGCTGTAAATAACTGTATTCCATTACACATGACCCTCAATAATGGAGTACTGGTAATAATATTCATCAGACAAGACCTGTAATAATGGAATACGTAAAATAATTTGTTTTATGATTTCCTTGAAACAAGACCAGCAATAAAGGAAAAAATAATTTTTATTAAAATTCCATTGAACAAGTCCGAAAAAATTGGACTACTGATAATTCTTATCACACTTCCACTAAACAAGATCATTAATTAATTGTAATATCAAGGTCCTATTAATTAAATAGAAAAATCACAACTGTGGTTTGCAGCAACCACAAAATATGTGACTTTACATTACACATTTCTAGAGAAATAAATGTAAATAAAAGTCTTTGACATTTGGAGCTAAGAAGTTGGGATGGCAAATGCAATGCTGCTACAAGGGTGCTACACTAAGCCGACAGAGACTGAGGCGCGTAATCCATTGATATATGCATCATATTCCCATCTAGGGCAGGCCATGCTGGTGGCCTGGCAAGGACACTCATCTCCTATTTCCTTGGCATATTATAGCTAATTATATGTTAAAAGTAATATTAAAACAATCAAACCACAATCTGCCACAAATGTTGCACATAGGCAAGGTAAAATCAGCCTTAGTGGATCATCTGGTAAAAACCCTATGCTCTGCTGACCATACTGGAACCGAGACTGACAGCATTTTTAATTTTGACCAAGGTGACATTAGAAGAAGTCTTTTAGTGAAAGTATCATGTTGTCTGCTGACCATACTGGAACCGAGACTGGCAGCATTTTTAATTTTGACCAAGGTGAAATTAGAAGAAGTCTTCTAGTGAAAGTATTATGTTGTATTATGTTGTTATGACAATCAATTAATAAGGCGATGAGATAACAAAATCTGAGAATTCCATTTTGTCAGCCATATGTTGATATTTTGCAGACATGGTAAGAGTTTAATTTCTTTTCCTTTTCGTAAGTGTTGATTTTGTTGACCTAATCTTCAATTTTATTAGAAATCATTCTTAAAATACTGCAATGCACATTCTCCTGTTTCTTCAAATCAATCATATCTCATGTTCTTTACAGAGTTGTAGGTTTAGATGCTTATCCACCCTGATTAAGACTCTACATATGAAGCAAAAAATTAACTCCATAGACATGACCATAGACAATAGCATATGCCACCAGTTATCCATTTCTTGTCCATCATAAAACATTCTGGAAAGGAATGACTTCTGAATCTTCTAACTTCTAAAATATTGAAATCCAACCCCTTCTCATTTAACACATTAGCTGCTTATGTATAGTTAGCAATAGTAGTTTAAATCTTTCTCGCAAAGTTCACAATCTGCTAATCCATTTGGTGTTCAGTTTCCTTAACAATTGCCCAACTATGATCCCACTGATACTGTGTACACTTCCACACATTTTTCAAACCTTTATCCAAATGTTTTGTGTCTGTTTCTATCAATAACTGGAAAAGGAACAATTGGCAATCACTGCCTATTACCATAGTTTCTGATACAAAAGAAATTCATTGGACAAGTAGAAACACATGACTTGTCAGAATACGCCTTTCATCAGAATACTCCTCATAAAGATTGTCATTAAAATAACTTAATAAATACTATTAAAATCAATGTATTTATGCAGTAAAATTATTGTAGGATAGGGCTGTACAAACCATATTTACAAACTGAAATTAGAGATATTATAACAAATGGACCATATCATGGAAAATCAGAATCAGGCCAGAAGAAACGCAAAATATCATTTCAAACCAGACAAATAAACCATCACTGCATTTAAGACTAAAAAGATCATGGAACAAATATGTGTGAAATGTTTCATGGTAATCCTCAAAGTAGTTTAGGAAGAAGAGAGATGACAAACTTGTGCTAATGGTTCAACAGACGATAAAGCATCCCATTAACTCTCCTGGTCTGCGACCTCGAGAGCTAAACATACCTTACTCCAGCCATTGTGTTTTTGAACTGCAAATAAAAGAGGATAACATGAAAATTACCAAACTTATCAAACTTATGAAACTTAAACTGTGTCCAAAAACAACATGGATGTGACCAGCAGTAAATTTTCATTTGAAGAAATGCCTAAACATTATGAATAAATTCCAAAACAAAAATAGGACAATACAAATATCTGCCAAACTATAGCCTAGGTTTTGACAATAAAAATTAACTCCTAAGAAATTAATTTCCTATCTATGAAGTTCTTAAAAAAATATATTGAATGAAAGAATAAACATCAAAGTCACACACACACACACACACACATGGCTGGTTGCTTGTGCAAAGTATGTGATGCACACAGGTGCCACCGTAAAATATGTCCTGTCATACCTGGCTTTCATCATACACACAAGAAAAACACCACGCTGGCTGCCTCTGTGTGTGCATGTATATATATATATATATATATATATATATATATATATATATATATATATATATATATATATATATATATATATATATATATATATAACAGCATATCAACACATGATATGTTATATTTTGTGGAGGCTATTCGACTAGCATGTCTTTCCCAGAGACACATTACATCATCATACCTGCCTGTTAGCAGACTTTGGACCTACACACATATATCTCAAGGCCTTAAGTCTGTTATTCTGTTAATACTTGAATCACTGTGGTTCTTAATGGATATCATTAACTGCAATAGCTCCTTCACAGAATATGCATTTCAAATCAAAGATTCACAAAACATTTTTAATTTCCATTTTATGTCAGACTTTTTCTGGTAACATGCAAAATATGTTGCTTGGTTTTCAGAGGTTAAAATGTTCCAGTGCTGAATAATTGTGGATCTTAAAAGTTGAAATCCTGTGAAATTTGATGGGAGACATAATCATCCAAATATAAGGAGTTTAGAAACCAGTTTTCTTCCAGTAAAATGATCAAATTACAGTGTGCCTCTTGTCAAGTCAGTGTGCATGTTTGTTCCGAATTCTTAACTAAAATAAAAACATAAACATATTGCACAACAGGTCAATCAATGTACTCTAAATATTTAACAGAAATCAAGATCATTTGGCTTTTTAAATGGTACCTGATTTTAGAACATGAAGGACACCTTGGTCTTTTGGTGGGTGATCTTCATGAACTGTATGTTCAAATGTCAGTAAAACTTGTGTTGTTAATAACTGTACCATAATTTGAGCTACACAGATTTAGTGGAATGTGCCAAATCATTTCTGTGAGAGAAACTCATGTTTCTCAAGCTGAAATTGACATCTTATAACTGTGTTTACAAACGTCATTGCCTCGATTTCTGCTGAACATATGTGGAAGCCAAGTCTTTATTAGGGAGAGACCATTTAAGTTTCTGCAGGGCATGTGTGTAAAGACTTGAAAACTACTGTCTTATTCTGATTTGTGGTATAAAATGGAAACTATAACATTCCTCACTTTACCTGAAACACTTATTTTGTGATAGATTAAAGAATAAAAAGTACAACAACCAGGAAATAATAATTTATCCTGATAAAATCAATAACCCAGTGCCTTACAGTACACATGCATTCAGAACTGAACTTGTTCATAGTTGTGAATATGTATGTGAAATCTTGTAACTGGACCATTATGTCTTAAGGACTAAACAATTATCATTATTATTATTACTTATTATGTCAGTGATATAACAAACAACTTCAATTTGATTGGGTTGCTATTTGCTGATGACACTTTTCTTGCAAATTCTACAGACCCTTTGTAGGTAAAATGGTTTATAAACAATGATATTGAAAAACTTTAAGCATGGGCAAACAACTTCGAAAACAATCGTTTTCTTAATTTTATACAATCAGAGTGATTTTATCCTGTCAAAAGTTTTCCTGCAGCAATATGCATTTGCTTGTTAAAAATCATAGACACTTAGTACTAACATTACCCTCTGATATGTGGACCTATCTAATCAGTATGATGATTCAGAAGTTACACAAATATTTATATTGCGCAGGACTAAAACTTCTTTCACAGTACAGTTTTGGCAAAACCAAATATGCTATACAAAGTTCAAAACATGGTTTTCAATGGAAAATTTGCACTAATGATTGAGATAGATTTGACTAGAATTAAATTGTAAGCTACAACTATTTGTTATTGCTCCAGAGAGAATCTTTATGCGGAAATTGGATCGTAAATTTGTGCACATAAGTTGAGACTGTGCACATTGTATTTGATTATAAATACTCAAGCACCTAACTAAAGTGACATTCATACATCACATCCATCTCAAACTTCAGCTTTTGTGGTTTAATCCATTCTCCCATGACTTGCTTTTGAAACTCTCTACCAAAAGATATACAGATATTCCTAATCTTTATTATATTTGAAAAATATGCATTTAATTTATCCAATGGGCCCATCACCATATTTTGATACTGTCAAGTCACCTTAAAATACAATATACCAAATTTAGACATTCATGTAGTCTCATCATTTCCAATCTTTATAGGGTGAACTTAGTTGACTCTCCTGTGTGTACTTGTTGCCATGAGAATGAAGATGATGAGCATTGTTTGTTCTATTTATATAATATCCAAAGATAAACACATGTTGTGTAAATGTCAATTTCATAACAAAAGGTGAAGTTTATTTATGAACAGAAACTAATTCTGTCATACTCTTATATGTTCAGAAATATATCCATGAAACTTGATGTTCTTAATACAATTAAATAAAAGTGATTACAACTAGTGTAATGTCATCTCTCTCTCTCTCTCTCTCTCTCTCTCTCTCTCTCTCTCTCATGAATTGCTGCCAATATTTATTATCTTTTCATGTCAAATGTTTCTTTGTAAAATGAATTTCATCTTAGGAACATTTTTTTTTATGTTCTGAGAAAGACCAGGTCTAGTTAGATAATGCATGCTCAATTCCATATTGTGTTATACAACAACAATAAATTTTGTATACAATAATTAACATTATCTTTCTTTTATGAAATGATGCAAGACTGGCTGGCCTTCATTTGAATTCAAAATGGAAAATACAGACTTGATCACTGTGTGTGGAATAATGGATTAAAAGTTGAAGAAACTAACAGCAGTTATATATTAGAAGTATGAAGCACATTTAAACACGAAGTAAAGATGTTGATAATTACAGTGGCACTATCACTGAGTATGAAACTGTCAGAACATAAAGCTGTCTTCAAAATAAGGTGTGTTTGCAAAATCTAGCTCCTATATTTGGTTCTTATTGTTCCAAACTGGACAGTACCAAATTCAAAATGGATTAATAAAATACAAATACAAAACAATATATCTAGCTCTTAATGGTAAAGGAATAACCTTGACAATTCTGAATGCCCTTATTCATAATAATCTGCAATCAACTGCTAATTTTATGACGAAAGTACAAATATTCATCAGCTGAAGGGTATACTTCAATCAGGTAACTAACAAAGATGTTTTGAAACCATTTAAAAACTAAATCTAAATATCACTATTAGTTTTAAGATCTATAAACTCTTCTAATAGCAAAATATTTATTTAAATTGTATAGCTATTTTGTCACACAGTACAAGTAATGATACACCAGTCATATTCAATATATAGAATAGGGTACATATGCATATTTATAAACTGTTTTCACATTATTTTGATAAAGCATGTCATGGTTCTTACCTCTTTTTGTTCCTCTCCTGTTTTGCCTAGTAAATTTGTAAACTCATGCAGTAATTTCAAAGGAGTTACATTATCCTGAAAATATAAATGTTATATATTGAAATATAAAGCAAAAAGTAATGCTCAATGGAAGAGACTCATCACTGCAAAACAAGCATCAAAGTTAATGTAGCATATATACATGGATGTTTACATGGAGACTGAGCCTGGGCTCCTTGTGCAGCTCTTTAAGGACAAAATCTGTGATTAAAGATCAAAATGGTGCAAATGAACAGGTACAAACCTTGATCAAATGAGTTTAAAACAATCACTGAGTAAACCAAGCCTAACCAAAAATAATACTGTGTCATACACAGTGTTTTACAGCAAAACACATTATAATACAAATACAGGTTGTTCAGACATAAAAGGAAGTCAGTAAATAATCTCAGTAAATAATACTGCTGGTGTCATCACTTTGCAGTGGATATATTCAATTTAATAATTACAAATTATTAAAATCCAATAAACTTAGATACAAGTATTATGAAATTGATAAAAAAAAATGTTTACAATATATAAATTTCTGGATGGGAATAGTGGTGAAAATATAGAAAATTATCTGAACTGACAGTATTGTGTATGTATTGCAAACATTTATATTTTCTTAAAGTACTCATTGAGTTATCAAATTGTTTGTCATAAGACAAACCCTATTATGCATTAACAACAATTTCAGTAAAGTATATCTTTATGTTTGTCAAGTTTTATCATTCAAATAAAGTGTCTGAGTCGGCATATAAGATCCTTGGTTAAACTCCATATTTTCAGTAAGTATATAATCATTGCATGATATTTTATTACAGAAGCCAAATATTTGATAAAATAAAAGTGGAACATATTGAGTAGATAGTGTGTAGAAACTGACTTTACCCCAGGATGTACTGATTTTGATTTGTTAATGGATTTCCTACCCACTTCATCCAGCAGGATATTTATCTGACAGATGATTTAATGAAAACTTTTAAATTTTGGTCATACCCCAAATAATACCTCTGCAATAAATAAATAACCATATAGTCTTGAGATCAATAAAAATGCTACAACATCAGGAAAACAAATACAAAAATTCACCATATTATGTTTTAAACAAAAAACAATACAGCTATATTTCTGTCTTTAATATTGTATCATATTTTGGAGGAAAATTAAAACTGATGCCGAAACATCACATGTAGCAAATTTTCAAAAATATGACAGTTTATGCAAAATGCACTTTGAAACATTCAAATAAGATATATCTCTTGGACCTCTACTAAGTAATGCCCCTCTTGTATGCTCCATAAAATAGAGTGAATGCATGATTTTTATGTGTTTCTAAGTTTAACTGGAGTTCATGGTAAGAAAAAGCTATAAATTTAATGACCCAACAAAAAACTGGTTTTCTGTCAAAAAATATAGAACCAGCTCATCTTCATTTATGAACTGAAATATATGTATGTAATTGTCAAATTGGCAAAACCATTATTATTTATAGCCATACACACAGGTAAATAAATTCAATCAGAGCTAAAATTACTTGGGTCAACTAAATCACCTCAACATTCACTGCATTGCAATGAAATTCAACCATGGACTGTGACACGAGTGCTGTTAAAAGCAAGCTATATATCCACTCCATTTTCAATAGCTTTCCATATTGTTCTGTGAATTCCTTTTTCATTCAGCCAAGAGTGACCTGGACCTTTGCCCCTGAAAGTGACCAGCTACATCATTACCCTAAGTACAAGCCATGCAAAGAATATGGAAGAAGCCTTTGATGCTGAACTAATGCTATTTTTGTACCTTTTGTTTCTTTTGCAGACACTGACCTTGACCAATGAACCAAAATTAAGTAATCTTCTTTCTTAATCAGATCGCAAGTCATCCACAAAGCTTGGCTGAAGTGTATACTGTATCACAAATGTTATTATGCTGAAACCATTGTTTTATTAATTCAGTGACCAAGTTGCCTTTCAGCACAAAACTGACAGAATATTCTTTTCAACCTAAAGTGCAAACCATCAACACATCTTGGCAACTAAAGATGGTGGAGAATTCATGTGATTGGGCAGACAGCTCTTTTCTTCTATCTGACCCAGTGACCTTCACTGTCCAATATGTTCCTTCAGATCCATAGTTTTTACTCCAGTGCATGCTTTTCACAATGTTTTGGAACTGTAGGTGGTGGGGAACTCAATTCATTGTTCAGGAACTACCTGCTTGCGACTGTCTCTTGGAGATTTTGAGAATGAGATGGTTCTTCCTTATCAAAGAGCAGGTGTCATCCACAAAGTTTGTAAATGCAGAAATTATGTACAAACGAAATACTATGCGGAAACCAGATTGGTAACAAAAATATCAACAGGCATGGATGTATAACAATTTAACATAATACATTCTGCTTTATGGCAAACAAAAAACGAGGAGATACAATAATGAGAAGCCTTCAATATGGTGGCACTGCAAATGTAATTTAAATGAATAATTATACAAAGTAAGATATTTATGCTTGTAAGGTAAAGCGAAGTAAAGCTAAATTATGTTGTAAATATGTAAGATGATATGGTCAACATACAGCGTGCTGTGTGCAAACTTTGACTAGAGCATAAAAGATTTCTAATCCATAGGGATAGTTGAGGCTGTGAAATCTTTTCCTAAAACATTGACAAACATTTGTAAACAGCAAATATGTTTTATGATCACTATTTTTAAATGATCAGAAATTCTAATAAAAGCAGGTAAAAGAACATGACTCTCTTTCTCCATACATAAGTTAGAATAACTCTCAAATATTTTTGGGGGCCCCGAGTAGCCGAGTCGTCTAAAGCGCTGTTCGTTACAGATCACTGCCATCTCACCTCTGTCTGCTTGAGTTCAAGTCCAGACTCAGCTAATGTGAGTAAGTGAGAAAGCCTGCCAGTAGCTTCTCGTGGGTCATGGTTCTTCCCAAGGTTTTCCAGGATTCTTCCTGCACCATTAATACTGGCTGCCATGTATAGCCTTTCGTGTGCTGAAAAATGGCATTAAACCCTATAACAATAACAATAAAATAACAACAAATATCTTTAATATACGCTGAATACTCAGTCAAGATATCGATACATGGATGTTGGTGTGCAATAATCTTGATGATGTCAATGACTTCTCAAGAAACAAAAACAAATATATCCTCTTACAGATAAGGTAAGCAGAGATGAATAGAGATTCAAATATACTATTTAAGTAGATTTTATCCAATTTTTTGCAGAATCTTGTATTTGATCTACATGAAAAAAATCATATTAAAATCAAAAAAAGGCAACCTGTTTCTTCATCCAAAATATCTGATGACCTGAACAGAGTATGTCTAAACCAATAACTGCGTAATTTCTCTCCTGTCTCGAATGAACAGACTCATTGTCTCTTCTACACTGAAATAAAGAAACTGACAAAGTAATAATTATCCTACATAAAAGTGAAATGTAATGTAAGGAGAATACCAGTCTAACATGGGATATAAAAAAAATTTCTCCTTTTGGTAAATGCATCTATAATCGGGAAATCAGCATTATTAGTATAGTATGCAAGACCTTTATGCAAGGATGCTTTCTGTCATATTCGATTCAACTCCACTGCTCAGCTTATTTTAAATTATTTACGGATTCTCTTTCTAGCAACAGTGGCTATATTTCACTGCTCATTGAAATTATTTGTACAAACTTAAAACTCATTTATGCCAAGTAATTTCTGTCCGATTCGGTTGGATGTTTTTAACTGGCTTTGAGTCATTTAAAGACTTTTCAATTGTTAGCAATAACCTCCATATTTGATGGCAAACTGGCATCAATTTTATTAGTTTGATAGCCATCAATCGCAGAAGGCTTTCTGCCATATTTGCTGAAATTTTACTAAACAGACATAAAAAGTAATATCATCCTTTTATATTTTTAGTAATGATGGCCATAATTTATAAGTGCTCAAAAACCTGGTTACAACCAGGATTTCAAACCAAATGAAAAATGTCTCCTTACAAAGAATATCACAAATTTGGAAAGGTTTTCGAGCTTTGTGTGCCTTGAGTAAGGTATCAAGAGGCAATTAATATGCTAATGGGTACTACTAGTCAAAGAGAAGAAGAGCTTACAAAACTTTATGCATACATCTTCTGTTGTCTTTTATTTGACATTTAGTAGTTGTTTGTTATTGCCACTTCTCTGGACTAAATGGAGTAAAGCATTAACTACCATGATGTGTCGATGGGCAAAGTAATTTACTTAAATATCTACAGCACTAAATATCCCACACTTTTTTCTGCATTGTTAAACAAAAATCTATGCAGCTGGTCCTATTGAAAAATGGCAATATGGTCAGGTGCAATGATAATGCAATCTTTGAAAACCATAGTACTGATTATAATCCTGAACAGAGGGTTTTACTATCCTGATTGGGCTTTAACTTGAACATTTCTTATATACATCTTGCACAAAATAATGGTCCATGTGTTACATAAATGTTTGGAAAAGGTAACTGTCACAATATGTTCTTCTTTGGTTTGTTATGACACATCAATATATGTTACAACTACAGGTCTTAAAATATGTAAGACGAAAGAGAAACCAACACTTTTAAGTAAAACAAAGAAGCAATTTATTTCCCTATAATACAAAATCAAAACTCAAAATACACATTATTGCAACATTAAATTTGAAATATTCCTAAAAAATGCCATATCACAAAAATCACAGACTGTTCTGAATGAATTCCTAAAGTCTTGTATATTCTGATATATCACAGTGATGCAATCCAGATTGTCTTGAATGGTTTTAAATATAATTTAAAGTAGTGTCTATGAATCCAAAAAGGACTGAGTGCTAGAGTAATTCCAGTGAATATTTTAAATAAATAAGTCCTCTTGAATTGAATGTGATGTCAACATCAGCAAACTCTTATCATGGATTCTGACTGATATAGAACATGAATGAATTATTTATTAAATCCCTATTTATATACATTTTTGTTTGACCTAGATGTGAATCATTCCAGTGGAAAATTCCATGCTTATTTTCAGAATGACTTGTTATAGAATGTTCCAAACTCAAATGTTATTTAAACATTCCATTTATAATTTACAATGATTGACAAAGGTGAAGCATTAAACATACATGACATATGAAAGGCTAAAGAGCTAACATGACATGCTCAGAAACATACCACAGCAAATGACCTGGTATATCTATGTAAAAATCAAACTAATGACTTTTGTCATTAATGACATTGATGCAACACATCTTTTAAAATTTGCATTTCAAGAAATATAACTTGAAAATGGATTATGTACGTTTTCTTTATTCTTTCTTTTTCTCATAAAACATTGTATGTAATGGTTGGACAGTAATATATATATATATATATATATATATATATATATATATATATATATATATATATATATAAAGCATAATATGAAAACAATTAGGTTTTTCAGTACAGAATTGAATTCTCCTCAACATCTGAGAAAATTTCAACTTCATAATACATGCTGAAAAACCAATAAGCACAAATATATAAATAAAATATCAAAAGAACCAAAACATTCATCTATGAAAAAGATGCAGAAGTTGAGAAAAGCAGGACATATTTAAAGTACTTCCAACTATTTGATTATCTTAAGATTTCATCCTTTTAAGACATAGATTAAGAGAAGGCTAAGAAGAAATGATTTTCTAGAGACTTTATACATAAATTTCACCTTTATAAATATTGTTTCGTATATTGTGAACATGTATATATAATCAATTGCATCCTAAAAAATCTGTCTATATATTAATCTATCAATGATATGCCTTCTTGTGGAATATTAGAAATTGTTTTAATTAGACACATTAATCCAAATTACATTACTATAGTCCAAATGTGAGAGAATATGACTTTTATAAAAGCTGACTCTATACTGAAAAGGAATGAAAGTTTTGATTTTTCTCAAGTGGCCAAGAATAAAAAGAAACCTTTTCTGAAACATCTTTAAGGTGAATGTATCAAGTTACTATGTTTTTTCGATGGTATTTAAATATCTGTAAAATGAATTTCATCATATCTGTATTTCTTGAGAGACCTAACCCAGTTAGACAACTCATGCTAGATCCCATGTTGCTTAAAAAAAGGACAGCTAAGTATGTTTAAAGCCATTAACAATATCATTCACCCGGAAATAATGCACAACATGACTCAGCGAGAAATAGACAACAAAGACTCTGACAGTCTATGTTGTGAAATAAAGGATCAAAAGTTTAAATAACTGTAGACAGTTATGTAAAAAAAGAATGCAGTACATATAAACATGAAATAAAGACCCTGATGTATGTTATATAGCAATATCACAGATTATAAACCTTCAGAACACAGTATCTGCCAATTAAGATGTCTTGGCAAAATCCAGCTCCTATATTTGGTTCCTATTGCTAAACAAACTTTATTGGCTGATGAAGCATTGTCCAAATCAGACAATACCAAATTCAAAAGGAAAGAAGAAAAAACAATAAAATTAACTATCTAGTTTTTATATGTTACAAGAAATACTCAAGACTCCATCATAATGATCTCCATTGACAACTTCTAATTTTATGATAAGTGTGACAATCTGTCAGTTAAAATATGTCTGGTTTCAATGTTCTGAAACCAATAAAAACTACATAAATATATCACTACTATGAAGTGGTTCTGTGAACATTGCTAATAACAACATATTTCTCTAATTTTCACTGTATAGCTTTTGTCAAACACAGCACAAGTTACAATGCAACAATGATACTTATTGTGCATAACGGCATTTATGCAGATTGATAAACTGCTCTCACAGCATTTTGATAAAGTATGTCATGGCTCTTACCTCTTTCAGTTCCTCTCCTGTCTCATCTGATGAAGTTGTGATGTCAACCAATAATTTTAAATTAGCTAAGCTATCCTGAAAATATAAAGTCGTAGATAAAAATATAAAGTAAAAACCAATTCCCAAAGGATGAGACTCATTACATTACAATCATTGTAAATCAAACGCAAAGCAGTTTACGCTCAAAATTAGGTACAGTAAAGCACATGGGTTCTTATATGGAGATTGAGCTTTCACTCTGTAAGTGACAATCTGATCGTAAAATCTGTACAATTTATTAAAGCGTGAAAATGAATAGAGGTTAATTATGCAGCTTTATCACACAAGTTCAGATAAGCACCTTGTGTAAAGCAAATTTATGGCTGAACTTGGCAATGAACAAGTATCAAATCTGAAACTTTATCAAGGCATTGTCAACTTGAAAACAAAGACAAAGTGTTTCCTTCTCAATCTGAAAGATTCAATTCAGACACAGAGAGTTCCAAAACTCTTTGGCACTGAAAAAGTATTAAATTTGCAGCTTAATCAAAGGATTGTCAACTGAGAAAGCGAAGTGGTTGCTGCCTTTACAAACCAAGAGCATATCTGCTCTCATACAATAGCATAACACATAGCAAATAAATATCACTTACAGATTAGATATGGCTTATGAACATGGCAAATCTCAATCAAACTAAAATTTGTATTGTGTCAAACATGGTGTTTCAACAGCACAACACATTATAATACAAATGCATGCTGTTTGGATGAAAATGAATGCAAAATACTTGCAATATACTTGTCAGTAAATACCCATAGTAAGCAACACTGATGGACAAATCACTTTGCAGTGGGTTATGTCTAGTTTAATATTTTCAAATTTTTAAAATCCAGAAAAAAGAAGCTACAGTATTAATAAATGGATGATCAAAGTGTACACTGCATATGCATTTCTGTGATATGATGTGATTATGATTTTTAACATAGTTTTAACAATTTTTCAGTCATATCGCTATGACGTCTGCAGTGTGACAGTTTATAGTGATGTCTAGCACTGGGGCATCATGCCGCAGACATGTAGCATGATGTCCCACCCAGTCACATTATCCTAACACCAGGCCAATCAGTCCTAACACTAACCTCTTAATGCTGAGCGCCTAGCAAGGTAGCTGTTAGTACCATTTTTATAAGTCTTTGGTATGACTCGACCGGGGATCGAACACACAACCTCCCCCATCCGAGGTGGATGCTCTAACCACTAGGCCACCAGAGCGGTCTATGCATTTCTGAATGGGAATAGAGGCACAAATATGTAAAATTATCTTACTTGACAGTTTTGTGCATTATTGCAAACAGTTTCTTAATCCTTTACCTCATACAAGCGCCTTTTGACGCCTCTGTAAACAGCAGCCATTTTGAGCGGGTTTATGAAGTGTCACATTCAAGGGAAAACCCCTTATTAGATGCTACATTCATTGGTATGAATGACCATTACATCAGATCACGTGGTCACTGTTTATGCTCTGGTCAAAATCTGCGATTTAAAGTAAGTAGGTTGTAACTGTGTCTCTCCAAAATGGCGGTCGCAGATTTCGTTCAGTACTTGCTTGAGTTTTCATGACAGAATCACAACTATGAAAGCTTCAATAACTTAAGTAAAGGCTCTGATGTTGATGTAGGAAGCCATTAGTTTTTATAAATTATCAAATTTAGCTGATTTAAGTTATGTAGACGCAGACAAAGAATTTTGAATATGAGAAATGGCAGCTATAGTTGGTCACGCGGCTTCATTGACTTGATAGTGAATGAGTTCTCTCAAGATTTTAAAGCACAAACAAAATTATTCTGTGAAAAATAATTATACAGCTATAATGACTGTATTTTACTCTTAAATCTTTCCATGGTTAAAATTGCTGTTAAACATCACATACACTTCACTGCTTAACAGGCCTATGTGTAGCGCACTGCACTGGGTAACTTTACTACATGCATATAGAAGGGCTAAAAAGCCATGCACTTTATGAGGAAAAGAATAAAAGTATACAAACATTTATCAAATAGTTTGTGAGAAGACAAACCCTATTATGCAGAAATCAAATTTTTAGTAACAAAAGTGACTTTTAATAGCAATTATATTAATTTTGTAAATTTCTTGATTTTTGCATTAAAACATAGTGTCAAGATTTGGCATATGAAATTCTTAAATCAACTTGTAATTTTCTGTAATTAGATAACCATTTTATGATATGCAATCATAGAGACCCAATAATTGGTAAAACAGAGGCTGCAAAATGTTGTAATTTACAGTGTGTAGTAACCTTATTTCTAGTAAGATTTTACCTCAGGGTGTATTGATTTTGATCTGTTAATGAACTTTCTTTTCACTTCATCTGGCAAGATATTTATCTGCAATAATGATTAAAAGCAAACTGTTAAATATTGGTCACACCCAAAATAATAATTTTGTGATCAATGAATAACCCTTACATCATTAAGAAAAATTTAAAAATGACATCAAGAAAACAGTCACACATAAACACAAACTTTTTATTATAAAAAAGAGACATGCAACAATCGTACTGCTATCTGTCTTCCGAAACTATCCATTCTATCATATTTTAAAGAAAACTAATGTTGATGCAAAAACATTACATGTAGATAGTTTTCAAAAGTGAGTTTATGCAAAATACATGTTGAAACTTTCAAATTAGATGGAATGATATATGTTAGACATCTACTTAGTAATTGCCCTATTTTATGCTTGTAATGCATGTTCGACAAAATACTGTCAATTCATGATTTTCATTTATCTCTAACCTTTTTTGGATTTCTAAGTAAGAAAAAGTATGAAACTGTATGACCCAACAAAACACTACCTTTTCAAAAAATAGGACTAGCTCATCCTCATTCATAAAATGAAATATCGATGAATTTGTCAAATTGGTAAAACCACAAATATTTACACTAAAACATGTTGGCAGTGATTATAATGCAATTGAAATTCAAACCATGGCCTGTGACACAAGTGCACTGTAAACAGCACATTATACATTTATTTAATTTTTAATAGTTTTTAGTGTTGATAAAAAAAAAAGAAGTTTTGCCGCTGAAATTGACCAGCTTCTTCCTTACCCTATGTACAAGCTGTCCACCAAATATGGATCAGGCCTTTTGATGCAGAACAAATGCTATTTTTGGTAATCACTTTTTCTTTCTCAGACACTGACTTCAACCAATGAACTCTGTAAACTTCTTTCTTGTTAAGATCACAAGTCGGCCACAAAGTCTGGCTGAGGCATATAACTCACTGCTAACATTATTATGTTTAAACCATTGTTTTAGTAATTTATCGTGACCAAATTTCCTTTGAGAATAAAAATGACAGTATTCCATTTTATGCCCAAGTGCAAGATATCCATACAGTTTGGCAACAGTAGAGGGTGAAGAACTCATGTTCTTCGGCAAAGCACATGCTACTCACAAAATTTGGGAACTTTCATCACAGTGACCACCTTTTCTCGAGACTTTTGAGTCTGAGATGAATATGGTTCTTCCTTATCCATGTGCAAGTAATCCACAAAGTTTGGTAAATGCAGATCACAAGCAATTGACATACATGTACTATGTGAAAACCAGGTTAGTTAACATACAAATAGATAAATGAATGTACATCATCATAATATATTCAGCTGTATGGTAAATAAAAAAGATGAAGTGTGCAGTACTATTGAAGGTGCTCTAAATGTTGGTGATACTGTATGATGTAATACAAATTTGCTAAAGTAATTTGAAGTAATAATTATACAAACTGAGCTATTTACAATTCTCAGGTAAACATAAGTAAAGCAAAATAATATTGACAAGATGAAAGATGATAGTCATAATTTTGTTTTTATGTGTGCAAGTTTTGATTTGATAACAATCAAAGATTCCTGACCCATAGGCATACTTAAATACCAGTACTAACAAATCCTAAGAATATTCACAAACATTTCTAAACAGCAAAAATATTGTATGATCATTAGTTTCACATAATATGAAATTCTAATGAGAACTGGAAACATAAATTAATAAAACTCTAACATGACTCTCTCTCTCTCTCTCTCTCTCACACTCTCTTTATCCGAATGAACTCTCAAAAGTCTTCAATATACTCTGAACATTATGTCAATACATCAAGACCGCTCCATATCTGTCTTAAGTAAAACATAAACAGTATTCAAACAGAATGTAAATTTCCTGTGTTGAATACATTCTGATCACAAAGTTATATATGTCCATCTGGTCAAACCTTTATGATTATGTACAAATAATTTAAGTACATACAAGTCTAACATCGTTTTAGAAATCACTGACATTTTGGTGTCATAATCATGATCACGTTCATGTCTTTTCAAGAAACAAGATCAAAATGTATAGTCCTGATTTAAACAAGTGGCAAGAGTTGTATTGGTTTTCTGCAAAATACAGCTAAAGGAAGCAAATGCTCTATAAGTAATGAAACTTGAAAGAGCTACTTAATTATGACTGAGTGAGGAAGTGCACGCCAAGGTGACCTTTTCCTTAATCCAAAATATTTGATGATCTGAATAAAATTGGTATAAGATTTTACTTCATCATTTCTCTCCTGGTTCAAAATAAAGTAACCCCCTCTTCTACATTGCACCAAAGAAGATGATCAAGTCAAAATTACCATACATAAAAGTAAAATGGAATATAAGGTAAATTTGAGGAATATTTCCAGCCTAACATGAGATATTTTGGGATAAACTCTATCAACCAGCGTCACTTGTAAAAGTCTGCAAAGTCTTAATGCAAGGATGTCTTCTGTCATATTTGTTCTAACTCCTCAGTTCTGCTTAATAAGTTATTTAAAGTTTGTTATCAACAAAGGCCAAATTTAATAGCTTATTGGAATAAACGGTCCAAACTTAAAACCCCTTTATGCCTAGTTCTTCCTGTCCAATTTGGTCAAATTTTCTTAAATGGTTTTAAGTCGCTTAAAGACATTTTCAATTGTCAGAAATAGCCACCATATTTGTTGGCAAATTGGCATCAGTTGTATCATTCTGATAGCCATAAATAGTGGAAAGATTTCTGCCAAATTTGCTCTTATATTTCGAAGTAGACATAAAAATCGTTGTATATCTTTAGCTATGCTGCCATGGCAGATCAGAATTATTTTTATAAACTTGACATATTGACATAGTACTTCTCTAAATTACTGAAAATGAATTACACAGCGGAGAGATACCATTGATACCTAAATAATATATCGCAAGTCAAGATAATCAAAAACTATATTTTGCAAACAAAATCTTAAAGACCTTTCAAGTTTTATTGTATCATCAGTTGATACATACTGAGAATAGCTTTCAATGAAACTAGCTATAAATTACCACCCCATTATCTACTCTCGGAATGATCTAAAGAAACCTGCCAAATGATGTTATTGCTTTAGAATTATCAAGAAAAAGAGTGCAATTTAATAGCAACAATAAGAAATTTAATGAGATTTCTTTAAAAGGCATGCCTCAATCAACAATAACTATTATCAACTACATTTGAAGGTATTTTTACTCTCCTAGTCATTTTAAGCACATGGCTCATGTATTTTCGTATTTTTTTTTTCTCCAAAATAATAAGCTTTTCTGATATTAAGTTTGATTTCATTAACACTGTCTATGATTTGAGATACTACGGTAGTAGAAAGAAAAAGTCAATGTTTTTTTTAATTCTGGGAATTATGTTAAATGTTGTAGCTGATTGCAAGTTCACAATTTCAGTGTGACTACTTACCCAGTCATCTGATAACACAGAAGACATCTGTTTAGGTATCAATCTAGTGGCTTGTCCACCCTGAAAAATATTAATGAATAAACTCTTCACTTCACTGTGTATACTAATGGGAACCGTTGATACAAAAATACATGAACTACCATTTGTCAGAATCGTACAGCTTATTTACACTGTATTTCACCTGATTTATTATTTCTATTTTACTGTTGTGAATAGAGGCCAGAATGGGTTTAATATCACTCATCTAACATCTGACCAATAGTCAAATGCAAGAACTGGCCAAATATTCTGAATGCCTTGTGTTAAAATTTGCTTCAATGCTGTTGATTGCATGTTTTATGAAAGTATCTGTGTGAAGGTTTCTCCAGTTGGACTCGTCAAGATCATCTGACAAATGACAAATACTGGACAACCCCTGTTCTTTAGGTTGTTGTTGTTGGGTTTAACATCATTTTTCAGCACAAGATAGGCTATACATGGCAGCCAGTATTATTGAAGAAAGAACCCTGGAAAATCCCGGGAAGAACCACCGACCAATGAGAAGCTACTGACAGGCTTTCTCACTTACCCATGTTAGCTGAGTCTTTATTCGAACTCACGCAGACAGTGGTGAGATGGCAGTGATCCGTAACGATCAGTGCTTTTGACCACTTGGCCACTCGGGGCCCCTGTTCTTTATGTTTTCTCTAAAAGATGATCCAGTGACGTTAAGAATTTTTAAAAGTTGTCTAGATGTTTTCTATTTTCAGTGATGGCTACAATTTTTGATGGGGAAATGACATCAGTTTGATAAATTTGAAAGGCCTTTAACCCAGGATGCTCTCCATCAACAACTTAATCACTTCTGTTGTGTGGATATTGAGATGTCTTCTAATCACCAGCACATTTAATAGTATACTGGCATTTCTTATTAAACTTTTAAAGACCTGTATGTCAATATGCTTTCAATATAATTTGGTCAAATCTTGTTGAATGGCTTTTGAGAAAGTTTTTACAGTTTATGTTAATGAAAAAATTTATAGATCTTCATTACAAGATATGTCCCATCACATTGGTCAAATTATGCTAAATGGGTTTTGAAAAAAAAGATGAAGACTTTTCAGATTTTAGTATCGGTTGCAATTCTTCAATGTTGATCAGCATTCATGGAGTAAATATGGAAGACCTTCAATGCTTCATGCATTTTAACTAATTTGATGAAATCAGTTCAGTGGTTTTTAAGGAGTAATTCAAAATTTTTTATATTTGAGATGATGACTATATCTGAAGATAAAATTGTTATCATGTCAAGATATATATATATATATATATATATATATATATATATATATATATATATATATATATATATTGTGACTTACCTGTCTGTAATTGAAGCATGAGGTTTTGTTTACCTGACTAAAGTCTTTTTGTTGTAAACAACATACCACATAGCTAATTTTTGTTCATAGTTGTAGATTATATTTTAAGTTTATTAATATCGGTACACTTTTTCTAGATTTTCAGTTCAGTACTTTGAGTTTTTCCCCAGGAATTCCTGTGTACCTGATGTTTCCCTATGTTCATTAGTAACTTTGTAGTAATAGACCCGATCCAGTTACCAACTTATTATAGAAATGAATTTTGACCCTCATTCTGGTCCTACTTTTGTGTCATAAGCTTTAATATTTATTCAGTATACTCAATATTTTTACATGTGATATAATGTTTAGGACTATTTTGGTTCTAACTCATCATACTGTATGTTTTTTGAAAATCTGCACTTATATTGCAGTAAATAAAATGAGTTTTTTTTTCTCATGCAATATTATATTGAATGATTTGATATACATGATAGTGTCTTGGTTGGAATATTGTTTTAATGTTTTTTTTTACCTTGGTCAACAGACAATTTAATCTATCAAATTTTTACTATCAGTTTCATCTAAATCAATAACATGAACTACAATAATAATAATAATAATAATAATAATAATAATAATAATAATAATAATAATAATAATAATAAAAATGACTTTTTAGAGAATGTAACTCGTGTAGGTACCAGTACAAATCTACCTTGATTAGTATCTACAAATTATATAGTACATACAGCACATTGTGCCAACAATTAGGCTTAACACTAAACTATTGACATATTCTGAAAATCTGAGAATGTTTCAAGCTCATAACATATACCAAAACATCAGCAAACATAAAAATAAATAAAATATAAAATGTTCTGAAATTAGGCAAAGAAAAGCAGGACATCTCTATCTTGCTTCAAACTGTTTGATTGTCTTAGTCACTTGGAAGACTCACCGTCCTTTTTTTGGTTTCTTGAATAGTACATTTCATTAACAACTATGTTGTCTGCATTGTCTAGATTTAATAATCCTAAAATAAACTGGCACAAAACTGGGGCCCCAGTTGGTCAAGTGGTCAAGGCACTTGCCTTTATTGCCTGCAATATGTAACCTATTATGTGCTGAAAAATAGTATTAAATCCAAACTAACAACACTAAAAACAATTTCAAAATGGTGTTAAATCCAAACTAACAACACTAAAAACAATTTCAAAATGGTGTTAAATCCAAACTAACAACACTAAAAACAATTTCAAAATGGTGTTAAATCCAAACTAACAGCACTAAAAACAATTTCAAAATGGTGTTAAATCCAAACTAACAGCACTAAAAACAATTTCAAAATGGTGTTAAATCCAAACTAACAACACTAAAAACAATTTCAAAATGGTGTTAAATCCAAACTAACAGCACTAAAAACAATTTCAAAATGGTATTAAATCCAAACTAACAACACTAAAAAGAATTTCAAAATGGTGTTAAATCCAAACTAACAACACTAAAAACAATATCAAAATGGTGTTAAATCCAAACTAACAGCACTAAAAACAATTTCAAAATGGTGTTAAATCCAAACTAACAACACTAAAAACAATTTCAAAATGGTGTTAAATCCAAACTAACAACACAAAAAAACAATTTCAAAATGGTTTTAAATCCAAACTAACAACACTAAAAACAATTTCAAAATGGTGTTAAATCCAAACTAACAGCACTAAAAACTATTTCAAAATGGTATTAAATCCAAACTAACAACACTAAAAACAATTTCAAAATGGTGTTAAATCCAAACTAACAACACTAAAAACAATTTCAAAATGGTGTTAAATCCAAACTAACAGCACTAAAAACAATTTCAAAATGGTGTTAAATCCAAACTAACAGCACTAAAAACAATTTCAAAATGGTGTTAAATCCAAACTAACAACACTAAAAACAATATCAAAATGGTGTTAAATCCAAACTAACAGCACTAAAAACAATTTCAAAATGGTGTTAAATCCAAACTAACAACACTAAAAACAATTTCAAAATGGTGTTAAATCCAAACTAACAGCACTAAAAACAATTTCAAAATGGTGTTAAATCCAAACTAACAGCACTAAAAACAATTTCAAAATGGTGTTAAATCCAAACTAACAGCACTAAAAACAATTTCAAAATGGTGTTAAATCCAAACTAACAGCACTAAAAACAATTTCAAAATGGTGTTAAATCCAAACTAGCAGCACTAAAAACAATTTCAAAATGGTGTCAAATCCAAACTAACAGCACTAAAAACAATTTCAAAATGGTGTTAAATCCAAACTAACAGCACTAAAAACAATTTCAAAATGGTGTTAAATCCAAACTAACAACACTAAAAACAATTTCAAAATGGTGTTAAATCCAAACTAACAACACAAAAAAACAATTTCAAAATGGTTTTAAATCCAAACTAACAACACTAAAAACAATTTCAAAATGGTGTTAAATACAAACTAACAGCACTAAAAACTATTTCAAAATGGTATTAAATCCAAACTAACAACACTAAAAACAATTTCAAAATGGTGTTAAATCCAAACTAACAACACTAAAAACAATTTCAAAATGGTGTTAAATCCAAACTAACAGCACTAAAAACAATTTCAAAATGGTGTTAAATCCAAACTAACAGCACTAAAAACAATTTCAAAATGGTGTTAAATCCAAACTAACAACACTAAAAACAATATCAAAATGGTGTTAAATCCAAACTAACAGCACTAAAAACAATTTCAAAATGGTGTTAAATCCAAACTAACAACACTAAAAACAATTTCAAAATGGTGTTAAATCCAAACTAACAGCACTAAAAACAATTTCAAAATGGTGTTAAATCCAAACTAACAGCACTAAAAACAATTTCAAAATGGTGTTAAATCCAAACTAACAGCACTAAAAACAATTTCAAAATGGTGTTAAATCCAAACTAACAACACTAAAAACAATTTCAAAATGGTCTTAAATCCAAACTAACAGCACTAAAAACAATTTCAAAATGATATTAAATCCAAACTAACAACACTAAAAACAATTTCAAAATGGTGTTAAATCCAAACTAACAACACTAAAAACAATATCAAAATGGTGTTAAATCCAAACTAACAGCACTAAAAACAATTTCAAAATGGTGTTAAATCCAAACTAACAACACTAAAAACAATTTCAAAATGGTGTTAAATCCAAACTAACAGCACTAAAAACAATTTCAAAATGGTATTAAATCCAAACTAACAACACTAAAAACAATTTCAAAATGGTGTTAAATCCAAACTAACAACACTAAAAACAATTTCAAAATGGTGTTAAATCCAAACTAACAACACTAAAAACAATTTCAAAATGGTGTTAAATTCAAACTGACAGCACTAAGAACAATTTCAAAATGGTGTTAAATCCAAACTAACAGCACTAAAAACAATTTCAAAATGGTGTTAAATCCAAACTAACAGCACTAAAAACAATTTCAAAATGGTGTTAAATCCGAATTAACAGCACTAAAATCAATTTCAAAATGGTGTTAAATCCAAACTAACAGCACTAAAAACAATTTCAAAATGGTGTTAAATCCAAACTAACAGTACTAAAACAATTTCAAATTGGTGTTAAATCCAAACTAACAACACTAAAAACAATTTCAAAATGGTGTTAAATCCAAACTAACAATATTAAAAACAATTTCAAAATGGTGTTAAATCCAAACTAACAGCACTAAAAACAATTTCAAAATGGTGTTAAATCCAAACTAACAGCACTAAAAACAATTTCAAAATGGTGTTAAATCCAAACTAACAGCACTAAAAACAATTTCAAAATGGTGTTAAATCCAAACTAACAGCACTAAAAACAATTTCAAAATGGTGTTAATACAAACTAACAACACTAAAAACAATTTCAAAATGGTGTTAAATCCAAACTAACAGCACTAAAAACAATTTCAAAATGGTGTTAAATCCAAACTAACAACACTAAAAACAATTTCAAAATGGTGTTAAATCCAAACTAACAGCACTAAAAACAATTTCAAAATGGTGTTAAATCCAAACTAACAGCACTAAAAACAATTTCAAAATGGTGTTAAATCCAAACTAACAGCACTAAAATCAATTTCAAAATGGTTTTAAATCCAAACTAACAGCACTAAAAACAATTTCAAAATGGTGTTAAATCCAAACTAACAGCACTAAAAACAATTTCAAATTGGTGTTAAATCCAAACTAACAACACTAAAATCAATTTCAAAATGGTGTTAAATCCAAACTAACAATACTAAAAACAATTTCAAAATGGTGTTAAATCCAAACTAACAGCACTAAAAACAATTTCAAAATGGTGTTAAATCCAAACTAACAGCACTAAAACAATTTCAAATTGGTGTTAAATCCAAACTAACAACACTAAAAATAATTTCAAAATGGTGTTAAATCCAAACTAACAATACTAAAAACAATTTCAAAATGGTGTTAAATCCAAACTAACAGCACTAAAAACAATTTCAAAATGGTGTTAAATCCAAACTAACAGCACTAAAAACAATTTCAAAATGGTGTTAAATTCAAACTAACAGCACTAAAAACAATTTCAAAATGGTGTTAAATCCAAACTAACAGCACTAAAATCAATTTCAAAATGGTTTTAAATCCAAACTAACAGCACTAAAAACAATTTCAAAATGGTGTTAAATCCAAACTAACAGCACTAAAAACAATTTCAAATTGGTGTTAAATCCAAACTAACAACACTAAAAACAATTTCAAAATGGTGTTAAATCCAAACTAACAATACTAATAACAATTTCAAAAGGGTGTTAAATCCAAACTAACAGCACTAAAAACAATTTCAAAATGGTGTTAAATCCAAACTAACAGCACTAAAAACAATTTCAAAATGGTGTTAAATCCAAACTAACAGCACTAAAAACAATTTCAAAATGGTGTTAAATCCAAACTAACAACACTAAAAACAATTTCAAAATGGTGTTAAATCCAAACTAACAGCACTAAAATCAATTTCAAAATGGTTTTAAATCCAAACTAACAGCACTAAAAACAATTTCAAAATGGTGTTAAATCCAAACTAACAGCACTAAAACAATTTCAAATTGGTGTTAAATCCAAACTAACAACACTAAAAATAATTTCAAAATGGTGTTAAATCCAAACTAACAATACTAAAAACAATTTCAAAATGGTGTTAAATCCAAACTAACAACACTAAAAACAATTTCAAAATGGTGTTAAATCCAAACTAACAGCACTAAAAACAATTTCAAAATGGTGTTAAATTCAAACTAACAGCACTAAAAACAATTTCAAAATGGTGTTAAATCCAAACTAACAGCACTAAAAACAATTTCAAAATGGTGTTAAATCCAAACTAACAGCACTAAAAACAATTTCAAAATGGTGTTAAATCCAAACTAGCAGCACTAAAAACAATTTCAAAATGGTGTTAAATCCAAACTAACAACACTAAAAACAATTTCAAAATGGTGTTAAATCCAAACTAACAGCACTAAAAACAATTTCAAAATGGTGTTAAATCCAAACTAACAGCACTAAAATCAATTTCAAAATGGTTTTAAATCCAAACTAACAGCACTAAAAACAATTTCAAAATGGTGTTAAATCCAAACTAACAGCACTAAAAACAATTTCAAATTGGTGTTAAATCCAAACTAACAACACTAAAAACAATTTCAAAATGGTGTTAAATCCAAACTAACAGCACTAAAAACAATTTCAAAATGGTGTTAAATCCAAACTAACAGCACTAAAAACAATTTCAAAATGGTGTTAAATCCAAACTAACAGCACTAAAATCAATTTCAAAATGGTTTTAAATCCAAACTAACAGCACTAAAAACAATTTCAAAATGGTGTTAAATCCAAACTAACAGCACTAAAAACAATTTCAAATTGGTGTTAAATCCAAACTACCAACACTAAAAACAATTTTAAAATGGTGTTAAATCCAAACTAACAATACTAAAAACAATTTCAAAATGGTGTTAAATCCAAACTAACAGCACTAAAAACAATTTCAAAATGGTGTTAAATCCAAACTAATAGCACTAAAAACAATTTCAAAATGGTGTTAAATCCAAACTAACAGCACTAAAAACAATTTCAAAATGGTGTTAAATCCAAACTAACAGCACTAAAAACAATTTCAAAATGGTGTTAAATCCAAACTAACAGCACTAAAATCAATTTCAAAATGGTTTTAAATCCAAACTAACAGCACTAAAAACAATTTCAAAATGGTGTTAAATCCAAACTAACAGCACTAAAACAATTTCAAATTGGTGTTAAATCCAAACTAACAACACTAAAAATAATTTCAAAATGGTGTTAAATCCAAACTAACAATACTAAAAACAATTTCAAAATGGTGTTAAATCCAAACTAACAACACTAAAAACAATTTCAAAATGGTGTTAAATCCAAACTAACAGCACTAAAAACAATTTCAAAATGGTGTTAAATTCAAACTAACAGCACTAAAAACAATTTCAAAATGGTGTTAAATCCAAACTAACAGCACTAAAAACAATTTCAAAATGGTGTTAAATCCAAACTAGCAGCACTAAAAACAATTTCAAAATGGTGTTAAATCCAAACTAACAACACTAAAAACAATTTCAAAATGGTGTTAAATCCAAACTAACAGCACTAAAAACAATTTCAAAATGGTGTTAAATCCAAACTAACAGCACTAAAATCAATTTCAAAATGGTTTTAAATCCAAACTAACAGCACTAAAAACAATTTCAAAATGGTGTTAAATCCAAACTAACAGCACTAAAAACAATTTCAAATTGGTGTTAAATCCAAACTAACAACACTAAAAACAATTTCAAAATGGTGTTAAATCCAAACTAACAGCACTAAAAACAATTTCAAAATGGTGTTAAATCCAAACTAACAGCACTAAAAACAATTTCAAAATGGTGTTAAATCCAAACTAACAGCACTAAAAACAATTTCAAAATGGTGTTAAATCCAAACTAACAGCACTAAAAACAATTTCAAAATGGTGTTAAATCCAAACTAACAGCACTAAAAACAATTTCAAAATGGTGTTAAATCCAAACTAACAGCACTAAAAACAATTTCAAAATGGTGTTAAATCCAAACTAACAACACTAAAAACAATTTCAAAATGGTGTTAAATCCAAACTAACAGCACTAAAAACAATTTCAAAATGGTGTTAAATCCAAACTAACAGCACTAAAAACAATTTCAAAATGGTGTTAAATCCAAACTAACAACACTAAAAACAATTCCAAAATGGTGTTAAATCCAAACTATCAGCACTAAAAACAATTTCAAAATGGTTTTAAATCCAAACTAAAAACAATTTCAAAATGGTGTTAAATCCAAACTAATAACACTAAAAACAATTTCAAAATGGTTTTAAATCCAAGCTAAAAACAATTTCAAATTGGTGTTAAATCCAAACTAACAACACTAAAATCAATTTCAAAATGGTTTTAAATCCAAACTAAAAACAATTTCAAAATGGTGTTAAATCCAAACTAACAACACTAAAAACAATTTCAAAATGGTTTTAAATCCAAACTAAAAACAATTTCAGAATGGTTTTAAATCCAAACTAAAATCAATTTCAAAATGGTTTTAAATCCAAACTAAAATTTCAAAAAAGTGTAACCTATGGTGTCTGATATCTTCAAGAAGAATATGTTTCATTAAATGAATCCTGACATGGACACGGGTAAAATAATATAATAAAACTATTTCTGATTAAGTGATGTATGAGATAAACACTGTCAACCCTGCATAAATGTATTAAAAGACTAAACATTCCTTTAGTCCATAGCCCACAATGCATACATATCCATCACAGAAAACAGCATCAGAGTGTTTTATTTAACATCCAAGCATAAAATATTTGTGGATTTGAATCCAATTATTGTTCAAGTAAATTCAGCTATAAAACATCTATTGTAACAGAAAGACAGACAGAGAATCAGATAAACATCAGAACATAATATGCTACACCTTATTCCATATGTAGAAAAAGAAAACACCAGACAAGCACTGCCAAAATGCATTAGACCCCACTACAGACTTTAAAGATACAAATCATCCAATAATATTATAACAATGGCAACAAACTAACAGAATTAAATGAGTTGCAAGTCAGTCATAAATCCCTCACCCTGCTCACATGGAGAAAAATGAAAAGTGTTCTGCTATATCTTATAATGGTTATCAAATCCAATGGTGGAATGGCACAATTTGCATAAATCTGAATGGCCTTCAATCTGGAATGTTTTTTAATTTGCAAAATAAATCTTTTAGGTAGTTCTTTTTAGAAAATATTTCAGTCCAACAGTTTCAGAAAATATTATTAAGATTTTCCCATTTTCAGATACTGCAGCCATATTGGATAATGGATTGCAATCATTTGTAACAGATCAAAATCCCTGAAAGCCAATTTTTTATGTCTCATTTATTTCAATCATGTAGAGAGTTTATGAGGAAAAATAATTTGACAAGATTTTCTATTGTTACCAACAGCAGTCAAACTTAAGATGGATTTGTATTTATTGTATATATTTTGAAAACATTTAATCTCAAGATGTTCTCTCTCAATGTTGGTCAATTTCTGATGAGAAATTTCTAAACGGTTTATATTTTACAATGTATTGTTTGAAACAAAGATTAATTATATTGGCAATTCCATTTTATCAGTAGCACTTTTATACTTTTTTATGGCAGGATGATACTTTTGGCAAATTCTGGTTTGCAGGTTTTGAAAAGAATCAATTTCAATGTTTTTATTTTGTTATATGGGTATTGTACTTTTATATATATATATATATATATATATATATATATATATATATATATATATATATATATATATATTTCTTAGCATGGACAAGGCATGAACCCAAATTCTCAACATAAAATATAGCAAGAATGAATGGTAAATAGATCATAGATTATACTGACCTGCTTTTTGTAAAGAGAGCTTGGTATGTGCGATGATCTATTCTACCAATAAGTTTCATTATGCTAGGTGTTACATAAGTAATAATGGATTTCAAAACCCTAAGGAAAATCAAAACAATAAGAATGTGCAAGTAAAGAACAAAGTTAGCCTGCTCCACAAATGGTAGGTGTAACAAGCCCCTCATCAAACTGCTGTCTAGTACCATGGAGGAATGGTTCAGATACAATGAGGCTTGCCAGATAAATGTGCTTGGAATGTACATGTTATGTATATGTAATTATGTGTGTTAGCTTTAAATTCTTATTTATTTAATTTTGTTTCATTACATTTTATTGTAATGATTATTTTCATGGGATTTAATATTTTTTCAAGTAAATTGTTTGTTTAGCATTTAAAAGGCATTACATTAGCATTATTTTTAGCCAACCTTGGTTCACAAATTTGTAAACACTAATTGGAAATGATTGTCTATTTCCACCATCAGGTCTGGCCCATGTGTTACCCATGTGGAAACATTTTTTTTTAATTTTCATTTTTAGCATGGGAATTTGCTTTCTTAAAATGTGCTTGTTTTTGCTTTGTGACAAAATTCATTTTTTTATTGCAATGTTCAAGATGGAAATCATGTAGTTTGTCACATGAGATAACATATCATCTAATATCATGGCTTAAAACAGCCAATTGGTACTAAATTATTTGATTCATAAAAAATAGCTTTAGGAACTCAAGAGATATTTTCTGTTGTTGCCAATTTGGAGTTATTTGCTATTTAAGAATAATTTATATTCTCTGGAAAATAAGTGCTTCTTCATCAAAACTTTGGACAAAGGCATTCAGTGGAAATTATCTGGAATTCTAAAGTCAGAATATAAATCTTGATTCACAAAATTCAATGAAGAACTGTTGCCAATAGCATGACGACTTCGTCTGACATCATAGCCTTTCATATTGGAACTTCAAGATATGAACCTGGATTCAATTAGAACTGTTTAGTGATAGGACTTATATTTTTCAATTCTTGGTTTAAATTTTGGATTATTTTCACCAACCGTTAAGTCATATTTTCTATTTTACATTGTTTTCTAGGGAATTAAATTATTATTATTAAAATTTACAAAGCTTGTTGACTTCACTCTTTTATTTGTCACTTTGAATAAGCTGAGATTTGTAACAATGTTTAAAGCTGATACTAATAGTGAAGCTAGTTGTACAAAATCTTCCTCCACTATTAGAGGCAACCTAAAAGTTAATAAATATTTTACCTCATCCTGTATCTGATTTTTGGTTGGGAATATGCCCAATTTTTTGTAGGTCGCCCAAATTTTCCAATTTTCTTGACAGTGTTCTGCTACTTCTTCCTTTGCTTTAACACCATTCTTCACATTTTTCTCTAGGGTATAACGATCTATTTCATCCTTGTTCCCAATCTGTAGATACAAAAAGAAATTCCCTTTAAGGAAATGATGATCTACTGGGGAAAAAAGAATTTAAGGAACTCACATATATTCTTACAATTTTAAAAATAGTTGATGTGGAGAACATGTTGGGTGATAAACTTGAAACATCTGTAGTGAAGTTTAAAAAGTTGCCAACACCGCTATTACTAATACCTGTGAAATAATAGTAATGCTAATACAAATAAAACAGCAAATGCTATTTGGTTTATAGTACATAAATGTGTCATGGGCAAATTTTGAGATCTGAACCTACTTTCTGGAATCACCTGTCTAAAAAGGTAATTTCTAGCTTTTCCAATGGGTGGCTGTTGTAGACAGGTTTGGCTGTATGTTCAACTTTGTCTCCTAATTCCCTTCAAACAAACCTCTATCTAGTTATAAGCTGGTGATCACAGCAGTTTATAAAATTTATTCCACAAGAATAATGTGGCTTGTGTATTAAAATAATAAAGATACAAAAGCTATGCTACAAAGGTGTTTTCTATATTTTTACCATTTGTCATTGAAAATAACATTGTTCGTGAGAGAGTGCGATAATTTATTCAATGCACAGTATTGTGTACTATACTGATTGTTGCAATCAATGAGTAGCCCTTCATGTCATGACCAAAGTGATTTCAATATTTTTAAAACGTTTCTTTCTGTCCTGACCTTTTAAAATGATTTTACATGCATCTCCAGGCTATGGCTGAGAAATGACATTCTTATTTTAAAGTCAGTCGCTACACCTGCTACTGCTACTTCCTGTCTCATCAGCCTCACAGGAGAGAACCTGCAAATACTAGTTACAGTTCAATATCACACTGCAATGTTTCAAAATGTTCATTCATGTTTTCTATTTAATTCAAATATTACAACACCACATATATTACAACTAAATTGATGTTAGCTTGTGAAAAACAAATTATGTCTGAGAAATGCATTCGATGTTAAGCTCTCATAGTATCACATACAACTGATATGTAGTGTTTAATTTCAATTTAAGACAAACTGTAATGGCATTGATGCATGTCTGGACTTTGTTGTTTCCTTTTCAAAACTCAGAACAAGTGTTTATTTTTTTTAGCTATATCCCATTCCCTCCATCTATATTTGTTACCTAGACTACAGCTCTGGTACTCCTTTGCATTAATAAGTGATTAGGGTAGAGTATTAAATATATAAAATGACTTAAATTATGGCATTTCCTAACAGATAGTGGTCAATGTTGCACTTCAGTGCTTCAAAATAACACTGTTGAATCAAAATGTTTTTTTTTTCAGCAAAATCAAACAATTTAAAACCAAGAATTACTGGTTAGATTTGAGTATCCAGCATAAGTTGTTCTTGATGATGAGGAGGTAGTCCCTTTCTTCCATCTTCCTGTAGTTAGAAATAATCTTGAAAATTGCTAATAGCCTATCTTCCAACAACAGTGACCAAGGCAATCCCAAAGCCTTTGTTTTCTTCTGCCAGTCAACTTTAAACATTCTTGGCCAACTGATAAGTATAAGACCCTTTCCTCTTCACATATATCCCAACATTACAAAGGCACTATGCTGAGGTCAGTCTGACTTCGCCTTCTATATGGTGGGTAAAGGCTTATTGTGAGGCTTGTAAGAAATAGAGTTGTTGAACTTGGAAATTCTGGCAATTTTTCATGCTTGCCTACAAGGATTGCAATGCACATCCCACATTGATAAAACGAACTACCATTTGCATGTCCTCTGTTATTCATTAGCAACATAAATGAATTATGGAGGCAGGCAGCTCAAGAAGTGACCCTCCATCTCTCTGTGAAGCAGCTCTTGCCATATACATCACCTCCAATTCGCCACAATGATACACAAGGATTTATGGGATCATTTGCGGCATAACCTAAAAGCCAACCACAGTCTCAATCGTATTCAATAAAACAATTAGCTAACCAATTTTTGGAGGCAGTCGTTTCTCTACCTACATGCCTCTGCTCACTTGCCTTTGACCTGTGTGCTCTGTCCATGCTCAGACAACAATACAAAAGGTGTTTGGGTCTTGTTTTATCAAAGTGTTTGTTTGATCCCTTTCTGACCAGTGGGCAATCAAAACTGTCTGAGGGGCTTCAGTTATCATTTTGCAATCCCTTTCCTCCTCTCCACTCCTGATATATGTAGCAATAAACAGGCAGTGGAGATTGTTCAATGTCCACAATCTCTGGAATTCTCCCTCAAACCTTTTCTAGTCAGGATAGCCAATGGCATTCAAGATGAAGCTAGTAAGATCAAACTGCCTCTCCATCCATCTGAATGAATTTGCCATCTGTCTCGATCTGACAGACACATATTCTCATGATCTTGTTCACATATCCTTAAGGAAATTCTTGTGATTTTCATACTTAGGAATAATTTTCCCCCTGTTTGAAAAGTGATTGGGTCTTTATGAAACTACTCCACTGTGTTGTATCCTTGTTCTATACACCTTAATCTGCCAAGTGTTGGTGTATTTGAATAACATTATCCACATGCATATACATATTTGGATGACATTCCCCATAAATTCATGGACATTTACGAAACTACACTAGTGTGTCCCATATAATTTCATCTGTTTTCATGGTGTAGAATTTGAACAATATCCTCCAGAAACATGTTATCAGCTCCATTCTAGTCCGAAGAAAAAAAAATGCTCTCATTTCTGTTTGACATCATTTGGGTTTTCCAACTATTCGTTAAGTCCTGTATTTGTCCATTTTTTCTTTGAAATAAAAAAATTAAATTAGATTCCTTTTATGTAAATTTAATTTAATTGTTTGTTAGTTTAAAAAATTTCAGCTCCATTACATGCTATTGTAATGTAACTTTTTGTTTACAGGATTTGACATTGTCCAGAAATTCAGTTCAGTTCTGTTTGACCTGGCTATTATTTTCTTTTTCATTGATAATCAACTAATAATAGAAATATTGTATCTAGTTGCTGACCTCATTTCAAAATCAGTGACAGTTTTGTAAATGTTTTTGTATCTATGTTTTATCCTTCTCAGTAAGAATTGTTAAGTTAAGTTCAGGATTATGTGTTGGATGGCATGCATCTTTTGTTATAAACTTTTATTTTTTTTCCAGAAAAATTAACTTTTGACCCTCATCCTGGAATCTATTTTGCATCTTAATTAGCATATAACTGCTGTTTTTGTTAGACATTTGTTCAGTCAGGCTCCAAACAACTGACATGTTATTATGTTTTGACCAGTTTGAGTTGAATTCTTATTTTACTGAATTCAAGTGATTCTTTTCCCTAGAAAAGAGCACATAAGTGCTCTTACGAAATTATTGGACAAGACATTTACTGGAATTTATACGAAATTCAAAACTGGATAAATATTTTCTATGATTCAAAAAAGAAACTGTTGACACATATATGCTCTGAAAGTTACCACAGACGTCGTCGCCGTCCATTTTTAATTTTATTGAGACTCAAATTCAGTTTCCATCAGGACTTACCAGGATTTCAATTTTTTAATTCTTGAATTATGTTTAAAATTTGATTAGTAAAACGGATAAGTTCTTTTTTCTTAATTGTTCACTTTGTATTTAATGAAAATAAATTGTTATATTTTACAAAGCTTGATGTCTTCACTCTTTTCTGTTACTTATTTCAAGAGTAAAGACTCATAACCTTCCATATAGCCTACAGAATGGGCTTCAAATCACTGACATTTTGAAGTCAATGCACACACAAAAGGTTTTAGAAATAATTCCAATTATAGTTTGCAAGTAAACATAAATGTTGCAGAAATCTGATTTGAACAAAACATGAATCAAATAAACAACACAGTAATGAAAACAAAACCACAATCAAGTGAAATGAACCATTCCAAATAATGGTGTGACACTGATCATGAGATAAAATTACCTGAAAAGACTGAGGTGGCACTCTACAGTTTCATATTATGCATATGGTCAGAATATAAAAGAAAAAGAATAGCCAAGATTTCCTCACTAGATATACTGGACTTTGTATATCTTAGGTGTTGTTAAAAAAAATCCCATTTAATTCCCTTTACATTGGTGCATGATTGTTCAGTGCAATTTGGGTTATAGTGTATACAGATTGGGTTCACTTCTGATGTGCCTGTATAAAATCTAAAAACTCCACTTAGTCATTTTCACTTCCTGGACTTCAGAGGTAAAAATTTTGATTTTTGTATATGGTGGCATGATTTAAAAAGAGGCTCAGCAACTCTGGACATTCATGCCAAATTTGGGATAGTGGGCATCTCTGGAACAATTTGGTGCTTTGCATGTGAGATAATTCAGCGGTGATGTACCTTCTCAGTCAGGATGATACCAAATCAAGCCATCTCAACATTCTAGCATGAAAATTCAGGCATCTATATACACAATTTATCACACTGATTTCCAGAAGACTCAGTGTTTTGGCTGATTCTATCTCAAGGAGGGCACAAATTCTTCATACAGGCCGGTCCCAGCATATATTGGTCTTCCAGTAGATTTAACATCTAAGGTGGCATTAGCTGATTAATTTTTTACAACCCGATGAATTTACACAGTGACCACCCTCATTTACACAAAACTGGATCCTTTGGCTTGGTCCATCAATGCTCTTTATCTCAGTTGGGAGGGTCTATGTCATTTTGCATCCCCACCCCCATGATCTTAGCTCCAAATATTATACAGAAACTGAGTGGCTTTAAGCGTAAAATGATTCTATGCTGTGACAAATCTTGAATCAGCGAACTTTTTAGTCTAGCGGTAGATTTACAAAGCTAGATTCCAGCCAGGCCGAATCGTCTCAAAAGCCTTTGATCCATATGTTCCATCCTTGCCCAGTCCATCATCTTCATGCTTATGTCTTGTCTAGAAAGCCTTGCAAAAGAAAAAAATTAATCCTTTGATTGTGGAAAGAACTGTATGACCAAGGTGACCTCCACTATAAAGGCAAGTAATGGATTGTTTTCATAGAATGGTGCAAAGTCAAAAACATAACTTTGACATCTGTCCTGCAGTTAACTACCTTTCTCCTTTAGCTATAAAGAAAAAGAGGTGGTTCCGACTACTATTAAGGACACATTCCATCATCAGGGTATGGATGATCTTGGTCAGGACAAAGTTGCCTAAGTCACTCGTTTTTTTTTCTAAATGGAATTTTTCCTCGATTTCGACATGGCTGAGTTCGAGCAAATTTGAGTCTTTAGCCAGGACCTCACTGAAGTTCCTTTTATTCAAACCTGTTTTCCTGACTGTGTTTGCTTTTGGATGCAGAGTCAGCGAATTACATGCCCTCTCTGTTGACCAAACTACCTTCAGTTTCAATAAGATACTGGGGAAGTCCTTATGACACAACCCAGTTTTGTTCCCAGGAATTGGTTGTTATTTGTGGGCAAAGTCATCATACGAACTCATTCATTTAATAACACAACCCAAGAAGTTTTCAAAAAGGATCAAGTAAATGTGTTCAGACTTTATATGAAGCAGACTGAGACAGTTTGTGAAGCTCAAATGCCTCCTTCTCCCATTCACTGGTCAAATGATTGCATAAAACAGCATCGCCAAGCCACGTGCACATGTTGGCAGCTTGCATTTGTTTGATGTTTTATAAATCGTTGACCCATAATTTGAACAAGTTTAGCCCTGCAATTGACTTTGATGATGAGCAATGTACTTAAATTAATTGATTTATAAATTCAGGTAAATCTTTTATCAATCGCCACATTGTTTATTGCTTAGTTGTGAATGCAGCTTATAGAAGATATGTTGGATATTGTTTAAGCAATGATTGTGTAAGGAATGCATCGTAGACAAACACAAAGTAGATCTGATGGCTTCATTGCTCATGAACCAGTAATAAGAACATTAAGCTTATGAATTGTCATCTTTCAACAATAAACAAAGACCAAAAGTTTTCAAAATGCCCAGACATGGGTTCAGATACTCATATTTCTGATATTTTTTTGGCACAAAACTGTAAGAAATTTGTTAAATTTAAAAATTTTAGGAGCTATGCCACAATCGTTTTATTTTAGAATCCATACGTGATTTCCTACTCATAACGATAATAAACCTTCTACACATTATTTTTTGCACTTTTAAGAAAAAATGTTTTCTGTGTACGAGAATAATAAATGTATGTAATATTTCAGGAGCAACGCAACAAACGTCTTATATTCAAACTTATAAGCAATATCTTTTCCCAAATGATAACAAAGCGTTACTTAATTTACTTTTCATACTTAATTTGTTTTTTTTAGGACTAAAATACCGGTAATAAGGTAAATAAAATTTCTGGAGAAATGCCACAAATGTTTCATATTAGAATCCATACATGATTTCCTTCCCAACTGGATAATACACTTTCTACACATTAATTTTGGCACCTTCAAGAAGAAATGTGTCCCTTTTACGAGAATAAAACACATATGTTTATATGATATTTCTGGAGCCATGCCACAAACGTCTTATATTCAAATTTATAAGCAATCTCATTTTCAAAATGATAACAAAATGTTACAAAATTTACATTTTTGTACTTAATATTTTACAAGAAAAATACCAGTAAGAAGGTAAATGAAATTTCAGGAGCCACGCCACGATAGTTTTATATTAAAATCCATATGTGATTTCCTCCCCATAAATGATAATAAACTTTCTACACACTTTGTTTTGCACTTTTAAGAAGAAACGTTTTCCATGTACGAGACTATTACATATACATGTATATGATATTTTGGGAACCACGCCACAAATGTCATATTCAAATTTATAAGCAATCTCTTGTCCAATAATAAAACTATGCAATTCATTTTACTTACTTAAATTTTATTTTTTATGAAAAAAATATCAGCAATAAGGTGAATGAAATTTTGGGAGCCATGCCACAACCGTGTTATATCTGAATTTGCCTTATAACGGAGGGCTTTATAGCGGGGTCACATTGTACCTAAATTGTTAAAAAAAAAATTTACTTTCAAAAACAGTACCTATATTTGATGGTGAATAAACATTATATAGACTTGAAAAACCTTGATACCAGAATGCGTCTCTCTGATTTAAAGTTGACCAAATCTAATTAAAGTTTTAAAAGAAATATCTTTTACAGTATTTTTTAGAAACCCTGCCAATATTTTAAAGCAGAAAGACTCATTTTCTTAATATTTAAATCATTTCTGTCCACATTGCCTTTTCTCAAATGTGGTCAAACTCAATATTCAGTATTTGAGAAAAAAGTTTTTCTTTATTTATAACAGCTGCCATATTTATAAATCTAAAAGCAGTTAATGCTAGGATTCTTTCAAATTTGGTCATGTTCTGCTGGAAAAGTTTTAAAACGTAGCAATGGTGCCCACAGTTAGCTGTAGATCTGCATCATTTGTACAAATCTATAAGGATTCATTCTATTAAACTTCATAAAATTTTGTAAATGTGGCTTTAGGTTAGATTGGCATTATTTGCATTGATATAAGAAGGACTCCATCAGGATGCCACTTGCACAATGCTTGGGCAGAGATGCACACAGATTCATACCATAAGCCTATTTGATCTTAAGTGTAGGAAAGCTAATAAATGATTACTTTTTAAAGCAGTTGAGACAAAACGAAACTCACCCGTGAAGCAAAATCGATGGATTTATCTACAATCAAGGTCTCAAATACTTTTGTGACATCACTATCCATACTGTCCTGAAAAAGAAATCAATCAAACTGATGATGTTTCTGAATAACAGAGATCCTCAAATACGGAAGCTGTCTGTAGACTCAGGTTGAATTCTGTTGAGCTATTCTTTAGTTGGTTTTTAACAAGTGTCATGGACCATTCAGTGTTTTAAATGTTTTCAAGCATTTATAATAAATGGTCAACACCAACTGGTATAAAAGGTGCACAAAGGACATAAGCTATAAGAATAAAGTAATGGGATGCTACTCCAACTTGTAACTGGCAATTTATCACGTGATCTACCCAATGTTATCCAAATTTATTAATGCATTTAAGTTTGAAAAATAAGCAATAGTAAACACTCTTGAGTTTGAAAGAGATGTGTTTTGATTTAGCTTTACATTTCATCACATCATAGTTTTTAATCAAATTCAATGTCCTTTCAAGGCAGCCCATCAATTTCAAAAGATGCTTAAACATGTGATATGAATCACAATTACTAATAGACAATACCCACATATCAATAAAAACATATAAGGGACCATAAAGCTGACCTTATGGCAAGAGGAGTCCACATATTTGCCTCTTGTTAAAGCTGGCAAGACAAAAATGACACTCACTCCAGACTAAAAAATTTCATATTGACAACACAAAGCAATATAAAGAAGTACAACTGTCAATGAAAATAAAAAAAATTAAAATTGTTTAGAGCATATTACAATGAGATACTGAGTCTGCTGAGCCTTACCTGTCCTTTATTTGTTGGTATTTGCGTACATGCAAAATATCCCTCGTCAGAAGTCATATAGTTCTGGAACAAAGAAAGTCTTTCATGTTTCAGAAATTTTATATCAAGCTGCTAATTGACTTAATTGGTTAAATGCAGATAATTGTTTTAATACAAAAAGCTCTATAACAACTGATTTGTTTTGTTTTTTTTAAATGTCAGTTCTTGAAAGACTTCAAACATTTGTATATATTAGAAAGCCATTGTTAGTATAGTTGTGTGGCTTAACAACATTTTTCAGCAGAATATAGGCTACACATGATGGCCAATATAATTGGTGGAGAAGGTACTATTGACCCATGGGAAGACATTGGCAAGCTTCTTTTTAAGTCTTTTATTCTATGATGCTTTGTCTCAATATCTGGTCAAATTAAGTTTACAATAAAGAGAATCTCACATTAGGAAATCACTTGTAGAATATGTTTGAATCCTATTGAGCATTTATGGATTTTTTTGTTGAAGAAGTATCATGTATGATTTAGTCATAAAGTTTGTCAAGAATTTATAATGAATCTTCAACAACTTTAAACTTTTTTAAAGAAATATTTTTTCCTTACCTAGATTTAGCTTTCCCCCATGTTACTTTATTTATCCACACATAAATCGGTGCAAAAGATGTAGAAAATGACCAAGTACTTTACATCACAGTAATGGGATACTACTCCATCTTGTTACAGGCAATCTACCCAATGTTATCAAATTGTGTTCACACATTATCTTTGAAAACCAAATAGTAGCAAACATTCTAACATTCAATTTAAAAGAGATACATGTTACTTCAGCTTTTATGATTTGTATTTCCTCATAGATTTTAATCAAATTTTGAGTCTTTTCAATGAAAACATTCAATTTTCAAGTCTTCCAAGGTGGTATGAATCATGAGTGCTAATGGAAAATTCTCTTACACATTGATGGAGACAGACAGACCATACATAAGCTCACATGACAATATGGCAAAATAAGTCAATAATATATTTCTTGTTAAAGCTGGCAAGACAAAAAAAACCCACATCTGTTGCTAAGGTTTCATATTAAAACACAAAGCAAAAGAATGAAGTAAATCTGTCAATGAAAATGAAAATAGTTTTTTAAATATATTTTCTGCCACTCCTCTCATTGTCAGTATTTGCATGTATGCAGAATATCCCATTGCAGAAGTCACTTTTTTCTCGAAACGAGAAAGTTTTTTTATGTTTTAGTGACCTATACAGGGCATTGATATGATAGTTATAACATTTTGAGAACTAATATAAATTGTGGATGATTAGTGTAAAGTTGCTAAGATAACTGTACAAGTATGAAACAGGTATGGAAGACATTTTTCAATGATATGGTCACAAAGCTATCAACATGCATTGGAAAGTAAAATAATACTGTTGACTCATATTGATGCATACATTTTTATTGCAAAAGTATCTACCTGCAGGTATAGATATTAGGAAGGTAAATTAACTGCCATCAATAGAATTTCAACTAACATAAAGGTCAGTACCATTTTCATTTAGGATCACACCAAATAGCATAAAAAGTTTATATGCAAAAGCGAGTTATGATACGTACATCGATTACAGAATCCAATTTTGTCAAGTAAAAAGTCTTTCTTCAATAAAACTAACCCGATGATAATACCTTAGGAGATATACAACTACCTCACAAATCCAGCCCTCCCAGCCTAAAATGTTTTAGCTAAAATGCTAAATGTTATCAGTCAAGCTAGGTGGCAGTTAGAAGTCTCCCCTTGATGAAAGTACAGGCCACAAATTCTGCAGATGACCCTGAGATTATTGTCCAGAGCAGACAGAAATTCATCACAATGGTGTGATTCCCCATTAACGGGAGCCTGTTCTTGGCAATGAAAGCAGGAGTGGTCATGAGTGATACCAACCCATCTCGTTGGAATTTAATGTGGTTCCACTAACAGTGGATATATTTTGAATATTCTGCCTGCCATTGACAATGCAGTGGAAAAACAGGTCTTGTATCAGAGGTGAACCATTGAAGCTCTAGAGAGAGATTTAAATGGATCTTCTTCCACCAAATTAGTACCCATGACAGATTCAACTAGACCAAGGAATCAACATCATTTGATGAATCTAATTACAAATGAACATAAGATCAGACAAGTCTTTGTTTCTACAGTAAGAAGAGAACTATTGAGGAGGTACTGATGCCTGCATTGGTATAAAGTCTTAATCTGCACACCACTGTGTGCAGATATTCATTTGCCTTCATACTCTTTTTAAGGGGAGAGCCATCTAACTTTGAAGGATTTCTCCAGTATTGGTTGTGAGAAGCACTTATTCCTGAGGACTTGCTTAAGATGATCTAGATATACACATCCAGCAGCTCTGACTTGGGATGCAACACCTGTCATCATGGTTGCTTGAGGAACTGAGGGAATACCTTCATTTGCCTTGGGATTTTGTTGCAAGATTGATGATGTTGATCCAAATTTTTTAAATTCCAGTGGAGCAAATCAGGATGATGCAACATTCCAATTCTTTTGTTTTCTATCACTTTTGGAATCAGAGGTGCTGGAGGATAAGCGCATACGTCCAGACCATTCTAATCTATAGAAAAGGCATCAATTGCCCAAACCTTCAGACCCAGAGCTGGAGAGACAAGGGATGGAAATTTGGCATTTAATCACAAACATGTCTACAACTGAGTGAAAACAGACAGACAAAGACACCATTCCAGTTGTATTAGTCGATTCTTCCTAGACGATTCGTGCAAGTCTAAAATGACTGCATAGCTTCCAGCAATGGATGTCGTTTACAACCTATCATGGTGTTCTGTTGTGAACCAAGGGGCACAAAAGAGTTGATTGAGTGAACTGAGCACTATCACCAGTGAAAAGTGACACATTCTAGGGAACCCTAGACATAGGTTGTGCACTGAAAGTGATAGTAAGTCCTTCTGTAACCACTTCTCAGGTCATGATGGAAAACTTTTTCCCATTCGGCAGTTAAGAATTGGGGACATCACAAAACCAGGATCTGTGATAAAGACAGCATGAAGATGATAGCATTCTGAGATAAGTAGGCTCTGCTTCATGGTCACTTTCATTCTGGAGGCCATTAAATTTGATATTACAACTTCCCAGAGGCAGATATTCTAGGGTCATCCCTGGAATCGTTTTCTCAATTTTCTTACAATTCCATCCACTGTAGCTGAGATCAGTGAAACTAAAACATCCTTGGTGGCTTGTTTGCAGATTTTGCAATCTGATCATTAAATAGGAAATCAGATGGTAAAGGTTGCGAGTGTAGCTTGGACATATGATGGTCTTTAATAAAGGTGGAGACAGAGAGCACTGACTCTCGTTCTAGCAGATATAAGTGTTCGTAGCTGCCTTGGCCCGAGTCTGTTGTTGTCACTATGTTTAAGATGCGAATATTCCAGAAACAGACTCCCATGCATGTCCTGTAGGAGAAGATAAACTGTATTCTGCTTAGTGAGAGACTGGAACAGATACTGAATTCAAGATTGACATGGCCACCACTCAGCGCACTAATTGCTGCTTGGCATTAAAAGAATTTCAATAATGCATACATATTATTCTTTGGTCATCAACAAAGTTGCGATATCTTGATTTAATTCTGGAATCCAAATAGAAAAATCGTGTGTATGAATAGCAGAACCACCAACTAAAGTTTGAGGGAAGATATCTGTGTGAAAAGTATTGATGTATGTTTTGGATTTGTAAATTGGCAACATAAGCAGCTCGGAATGTCAGCAGCTCTGCCAACCTGTGAAAGCGATTGAAAGCAGATTCCTGCTTTAGTCAATGATTAACTAATGCTAGAACTGTAGACCAAGCAGTTGCTGAAGAGGGGTTGAAAGACAGAACTCTGATGGGAGTAGGCAGGAAACCCCTTCAATCCATGCCTATAAGGCTGTCTTCATGCACCATAGTAATAATAACATAAAGGGAACTTAAGATCAAGTTTAGTCATTTTTGGATAAAGGTGGTGAAGAGACATATGGTACAATATAGTCATGATGGAACTTAATCATCTTGGCTGGCATGAGGTTGTCCTGATTTTCTGGTTGGGATAAGAAAGGGGATATCGATCCACATAAGCAGTCTTTAAGAATGATATGTAAGATGTTAAATGAGATTGTTGTTTGCTCTCTTACTCCTAATCAACAGATATGGTGCTGAACCCTCGTGTTCAAACTGATAACATTCTCATTCCTAATGAATACATGCCAACCCCTGGTGAGAAAAAGGTGTAATCTAAGTGGACAAAAGGTGTAATCTGAGCAGAAGAAGTGTAATCCACATATAAGATAATAGAATTCAATGTGCAAATGTACAAAACACATGTATATTTTGGTCACAAATTGGTGTCAGGAAGCATCCATTTGAACAAAGGACCAAAGTTGTATTCTACCGCTAGTTGTAATCAGTGTTCTATTAAGAGCTCGGTAATTAATGCCCTTGCATTGCTACAATTTGTTTCCACAATTTAGTTCTACTGTAAAAAAAATGAAGCTACTTTAGTATTGGAGTTAGTAAAATGATCTAATTCAAGACGTCTGTTTAAACTATGACCAATATTAAAATCCTTTCCATACAGCCTGCAAAGGGCATGAAGCTACCATTGAATGGTACTGTATTGTGTTATTTATGTATTCATCTCCGAGTCATTTTTTCAGTTTTGTTTTCTTTACTAATCCATCTGTGAAATCATTTGAGAAACATTTTTGCTGTAACATACGCATCAACTAGAATAAATAGAATGGTTCTGTACCTCACATTATTTTTAACAAAGAATATGTGAGATTGAATGTTTGAAAACCTGTCTGTTCTGTCCTAAGCTAGACAGATGCTATAAACAGAAACAGAGGTCTTCTTGGATATAGGGCAGCTGCTATAAATAGAACATAACACATAGAAAGGTCACCAGTAGTCTACAGACAAGTGTACTTTTATGTCATAGTTACACAGAAGCCATCTTTTCTAGAATATGTTCTGTGCGATTAGTAGGATGTCAATAAAAATGAGAAAACAAATTAATTTTTGGGGGAGGGGGATATACCAAAAAAGCGTAATCCAAATACATTTATGCATAAGGCGTAATTTGGTGAAAAAAAGTGTAATGATTACGCCAAAAGTGTAATTGTTGGCATGTATGCTAATGGTGCTCATCTATGCCTTCCCATTTAGCTCTTGTAGTACTACCAGAGTCAACTACTTGTATTGACTGGTTCTCAGTCTGTTCTTTCCTGTAGTCTAAATTCACAGGGAAAAAAAATGGAGTAGGCATCATATACAGGTGTAGAGCTGCACGCATCCTGCTGGCTGAAGTTTGGAGTTTTCATGCAGAGGTATACAATATGATAATTATCTAAAAGGGTACATGTGGTTTGCCCTGGTATTTTACCTGTAACATCACTTTTAATACTTATGAACTGGATACTAATATCAAATATCAAATCAAATAAAATGTACCCAAAGGAAAGGTCAAGTGACTGCTTATACATGTTAGTAAAATGACCAAAGCAGCGCTTATATTAATCAAATAATTAGATGATACGACTAAAACATGTAAAGAAAACTTACCTGTATATATCTGACAATGGTAGAAACTCTACAGTAATAGAAACGAGTTTTCTATAGTATACATACATCTAAATAAGAGTGCACTGAAGCATCATTGAGACATATACATGCATTGTGTAAATCTTTTACTTTAAGAGGAGAGGTGCTATGTATATCTATACTTTGTGCTTAATCTTTTTCCATGATTGTAGATTGCAGGAGTCATTTGTAAGCCACATGATATACATAGCTAAGTTTTGTCCATGATTGTGGATTGTATGTTAAGATAAAAATAATTTGTGACAACCTGATTACTTGGATTTGAGTTCAGAACAATGGAAAAACAATCTTCTACCTGATTCTGTCAGGTTTCTTTGCTGAATGTTAAATAAAAAGACCTGATCTTGTTTAGGAATTTGATGGAAATTTCCATTGGAAATGACAGGTCAATGGCATTGTGTTGTTTCATAAGTCACATGACAGTTATATAAAAGGAAGCATAAGGATGTTTGTGGAATCATTTTTACTTGTGTTCATATATACTTTGAGAAGAATTATTTAAGTTATTCATAGGAATTATAAAACACTAATGTACATTTTGGGCTAAATCATTACTTTGGGTTTATTGTAAATTCATTCAAATACATATTGAATTATATCATTGTCATACATCAAGACTATTGGTATATCAGCATATTCAAAACTTTAGGTACTTGGCACAGTCAAGATATGGAATTCCTTTTAAACACTATACTTTTGGACAAAACATTTAGCATTATTTGGTATTTACTTCAAATACTTTTAAGTTCCTTTCAAACTTCCACTTAATATTCTAAATAAATCAATTATTTGTTGAATTTTACTGAACTTGTTGTTCCTACTTTTCTGTTACCTGCTTTAAAACCACCGAGTTGTAATACTATTTATGGGAGATGGCTACAATGCAAGTAGAGACTGAGTCAGGTAAATATGATACTGATTGGAAGCAAGATATGACAGTTAATTGGATGTTGGGCTGTATCAGAGTATGCTAATCTTTCTCAGCTTGTGTTCAGAATTATTCCGCTGCTGAAACTTGTTAATCAACTCACCTGATTTCCAATTTTTCCTTTCTCATCTTTAGCTGCTACATCATTAGCACATATATTGAAAAACTGTTGAATGTTCAGCGATTCTGCAATTTATAAATAAAAAGAATTTATAACTTTTCATCAAGATGCTTATACTGAAACAGTTTTAACTGCAATTCATTCCTAACTTATGACAAAGGTTGAATAAAGTCACATGCATTAGAATTAAAAGACAGAAAAAGAGACAGAACTAATGAAATTTGGACCAAGCACAAATTAAAGTGACTGATGCCTTCACCTAACTAGCCTTTGATAGGATAAGCAATTTGCACAACTCTTACAGTTGAGGAAATGAATCCTTTAATTGTAGCCTCTTTGGATTTGTACATGTGACTTCATCTTGTAAACTACAATTACCTTTTGATTTGAGAGTAATTGCTTAAACACAAACACCTTCTGCTAAAGTGTTTTGCAGTAATAGCCACTGATGTTTGGTGGCAGACTAATATACAGAACAAATGTTGATAGTCAAAACTTGTATGTGATATGTATTGTGCCCACATTTATACTGTCTATCTGATAATAATTGTTTTAAATTAAAAAAGTGCTATTAAAACACCATATTTGTATAGCATATAACATGCTCCAAACTGCAACTAGCATGGCTGTCACATATTTCACAATCAGCTCAGATTCAATATGCTGTTATTTCTATTTTTGAATGTTTATTAATGGCTGATTTTGATCACTGCTATTTAAAGAAGTATGCAAGTGATATACAAGGAAATAAGTTACCCAGTGTTATGAATCATTCCACTGTGTATGACAACAAGCATACATAGCTAGCCACAACATTATTTCCTGCTCTAACTGGATATGAACTGAAAGAAACTACTCTAATAAGATTTTCCATCATTTAAACCTAGAAAGATATTCTAGAATAACTATTGCAAGCACCACAGACAATTATCCATATCAAATATAAGTTCTCAATTCAAACCTTACACCAAAATATTTGTTACATTCAGTAATAACTAGAAACACAGACCAAATGAATTTGTCTAATCATCAACATACAACACCTACAGAACTATCGACCTTAATTGAGAAATATTATAATAATTGAAAGCCAAAACAGAATAAATTACTAATCATCTGCACAGCTCAGTAGGTGTTCTGATGGCAACTCTTCCATGGAGTTGCAATATTTGAACAGCCAATGAATGCAGACCACACATGAAAAGACCGAGACATCAAGAGTCTGAGATCTCGCTAGGATTTTGAAACAAGGAGTCCAGCACTCCTAATTTGGTAAAAGTAGGAGTCCCACCAGCAAAAGTTGAAGTCCCACCAGCAAAAGTTGCAGTCCTCAGTAAGCTAGGCATCACATACTTTCTTACACTTAACTGCTGTTGCATCCGAACTATGAGTTCTAGCAACTTCAGCACAGTTCTGAATCTCATCTCATTTTTCTGTTAAACCCCAACATACCTGTCTAAAATTGCAAGCAACATTTTGTTCAAGTCTATTGATTTCGAGTTAGGCAATATTTATACGGCAACAAACGGAAATGAAATCAATAACAGTAAACATGCTGGGTTTTGCCAGTGTCACAAATTGCGATTTTATTTTCCTTATTGGCAACAAAATATACCATCTAGCAATATGTTTGGCTGATAAAAATGGTATATACAGTCTTGGGTTTGGAGTGGAGAAATTCAAAGGCACCATGAAAAGAAGCCGAAAACCTGGAAATAAAAATGCACTGGAATCTATTGCTAAGTAAACAAATCCTTATTTCATATTGACAAACCACCCTAACAGTGCATTATTATATCATAATCCACTTATGCTGATGGTATCTGGCCTCAATACTGTATGTATATAATCAAAATAGCCATGCAACTGACTAGCTACAATCGACCACCTCAGGGTAGGAACATGAAATGACTATAGTCAACCACACAATGACAATTTAAATTAAAAAGAACAGAAACAATAGTTTTGCTGCAACTTCAATAAAAACAGATTACCTTTGAAACACTGCACTGATATATATACTAAGGAAGCTTTTTATTAAAAAAACTGTCTTAATATTCTACAATTATTTGATGTTGCCACTTTCTTCAAAAGGGAGCCTTTAGTGGCGCCTTCAATAACACATGCACCTTCATCAAAGCAAGCCGTTGACCTTTGATCAAAGAAATCAGCAGCAAATTAAAATAAAAGCATTGCTTTAGTTTTCATAGTGATTAGAACATATTTATTCTGCAGCAAATCGTTCCTATTTGCAACAAAACTATGTGTACAGAGGACTTCAGCGTCGGTGATTCTGTGTCCCAAATAAAAAGTTTGCATCCAAATACGAGTAATTAAGCATTTTCAAGATCTCTGAAGAGTGATTTACACTCATCTATCATTGAGCAATTAGTGACCATTAATAGAATCATATATTTGGGAAAATAATTTAAAAAGTCTTGTATCTTCAGCACAAGTATATTTACAAACATTGATCAACTTATGTTTCTACTTTGGTCAAAGAAATCTGGACAAACTTATGCATTGGCTTGTGGAGAGTCAATCCTTCTTGAGCTTCTCTTGAACATAATGCATTTATTTTACTGTTACAATGGAAAAGGAATCCACTAAGATACAGACAATTAAATTCGCAATGACAACCGCTTCTATTTAGAAAAAAAAAAACACTAAACAGACAATGCCGAATTCACATTGAAATGTAAACCATGTTCTTAATATTTAAGCAGTAATGGCACAGTCATGATGATAAATCCGCAACTTTAAACTAGCTTAATTCTCAATGATATATTATATAAGGGATTGATCATTTAACTGATGGAGCTATAAAGTTCTTTAAGAATAAAACATATTTTTGTTTCCTATATCCGAAGTTAAATTTGTTTCAAGTAAAATAAAGAATGGAATAATTTCCTATCCTACAATTCCATGCAAGGCTATTGTTTTCACGCATTTAAAACAACCCACCAAATCCTTCCTATTCAGAAAGCTACAAATCCTCTCTGTAACAAAGACTTGACTTCAGCGGATGTTCTACAAAATCAGAGCAGTGACCATCATCAACAATGTTACAAACTATTAACAAAGTTAGCATCACAAGATAATGGCATTTTCATTATCTGACTTGGTGCATTGTACTTAATAGCTGCCCTGTTATGGTCCCACCATCAACAATGTAAGTTTGATCACAGTTAATAATTATACAGAAACCAATTTATTGCTGCAATGAATAATAAATTAAAATGTATAAAATTGTAAAATGTCGGATTTAGGACATTATGCATGCATGTATGTCTCCACACATGTAACATTATTTGCTCATTTAAGTATGGAAAAAGATATTTAAAATTTTAAATTTTCTTGGAGCTAATTGTAAATCGATCTGATATTTGATAACCTAATTGCAATACTAATCCATTTCTCATAATTATGTTGAGGCTGATATTACATTATAGTGTCCTGTTTGTGAGTGTTGGAACATCTCATTATTACGAGTCTAGACAATAAAATAATTTCTCTGAATAATACTGAGAATGCCTCTGTATGTGGTATATTGCTCTACAGCTACAGTTTTACTGTAACAAAGTGGATCAAGTCTATAACAGACATGAGGTCATGAGTTTGCATCCATTGGTAGAAAATGTATTTCTTTTATTTTTTTTCCTTTATGACACCATATCTTGTACATTATTATTTCCTTTCCACTTACAAAGGTTTCAAGATTTCATTTTGTGTATGCATAGATCTGTACAAAATTGAATATATTTGTATTGTAATTTTGATTATTGTCTTAAAATGATGACATGTCAAGCATGAACAAAAATTTGTTTAATGTAAATAAGCAATTTAGATTTAAGTTTGAAACTCACATTGGTGAAATACTTTTCTAAACAGAATCATAAACAATCTTTCAATGCAGGAACACCTGACTTGGTGTGACATTGCCAAGTGAGGAAAGCTTGAAAATCAGGGAATGCTTGAAATAAAACTTTTACCAAAGCATGTAAAAAAAGTGTTTCTAATATTAAATGTGACTGAATATGATAACTTAAGCAGTATTGATTTGGATTCCATATTTTATGAGAAATGGAGACAAAACATCAAAACCAGTTAATGATAAAGAAATGCTTCTGAAGAGATGAATCTCATTTTTCTGTATTATGCACAGCATGCAATAGGAAAATGAGAGAAACGTGAAAAACATTTAATTTCATCATACTCAAGTTTACTTCGTGATATGAATATAGTTATACACTTGATGTTCAGTATTTACACACAATAAATGTTTATCCAGATTCCTGTAATTTTTTAGATACTGTATGGATGTGTTACTTTTAATTTATGTTGGCTACTTGCTCAAAGGCATCAATTCTGATACTACAGAAAGGGAACCAAATGATCAAATGTTGTGTCTTGCTGTTAATAACAAAAGGTTAACTACGTCTTTGTGAGTAGCTGGGTGTAAGCCCCTTGTCCATTTTAAGTAACTAATCTTATTTTGTGCTTTTCTTCATCAGTCAAATATAATCTTTACTTCAGTGATATGACTAAATCAAGGAATGGAAGACAGAAAACTGATAGATACAGAAACATTAAATATTAGCTGTATTGACAAGATTTTCTTACCTTTATTGATTTTTGTTTGATAAGAATCAAACAGCGTAAAGCCTGTGGTTAGCCAGTGTCATTCACCGATTCCCAAGAACACTGTTTATTGTCATCATAAGGGCAAAGAAAATACTGCTGCTGATGAGTTGCTGTTGTGCTTTTAGGTTATTGGTTTGCACATGATGTTAGCATGTTAAATCCCTTAACCTCTTTAGCTTGTAGGTAAACTAGCAAACCACACAAAGTTTATCGAGACTATGTCAACTCTATGGTGATTATCTGGTGAGTATCCATAAGAAAGCTTGTGAAGAGTAATACTCCAAGTGACTCCACAACAGCTCCAGCAATATTATTGCAAGTTATTGAAGGGGTTATTTTTTAATCATCTCCCTCCCTCCAACTAAATGTGAAGTGTCGGGATTCAAAAAATTGTGTGGGTTTTGTTGTACTTTCACAAAATTATAACAATGCATTCATTCAGCAAAAGGTAAGGCAATAACCTTAACAAAAGACATAGGCAAACAAGGGTTTGTCAAGACATGCATTTATAGCCGATAAACATAACACAAAAAAAGATTCAAATTGATCCATAAAAATTGTTAGACAAATTATAAAACTAATTGTGCCAATGAAATACTTTTACCAGGTTTAATGGCAATCCATCATAGGATTTTTTTCACAAAAGAATTCTGAAAAGAGTGATGGACAAATTGAAGTATGCATAGAAGGAAGGATTTATCCAACTCCATCATTTTCTGGTGGTATAATAATATAGCATTTCACACACTCTTCAATTCATTAAATGATAGTCCATGCATTAAAGTTTTGAAATGCTTCTACCTTTGTGTTTTCAATTTCTATCAAATTGTCAATATTTTGCATATTTATATTGTTTTTAGTGGACTACATCTCTCTCTCTCTCTCAAATATCTACATAGCAAAGGAAATTTAAATCATTATACAACATTTTTTGAGAAATAAAGATTCTCCTAGGAGTTGCCCAAAAAGGTTTATCCTGCATCCCTGTAATGCATTTTAGCAACCAAGTCTGTAAATCTTTAAAAGAATACTGTAGAAAACAGCTTAAAAAAATCAACCAGTACTGGGCACAGCAGACAGGTATGTACCACATGATGCATATAATGTGGGACCAGCATTACATGTTATATCTGAGTTAAATTAAGTGTCTATGACTGTGGATAAAGTTACATAATCATGATGGACATCATGTTGACTTCATGATGAACATGGCATGGGAAGATTAAATGTTCTCTGCATCGTCAAAACGCAAAACATTTACATTGTAAATATGATCACTGGTAATAACCATGAACTTTTAGTAGTATTGCATTCTCTCCTAATTAACTAGTATCTAGTTCAGTGTTTGCTGCTTAAATAAGCCATGCATTATTATATCCAACACATCATGATTAAATTTCCAAAAAACATAGCTATAAGTCTTGTTGAAGAAATAACTGTTGCTTTTCCTTGGATCAGAATATCATGAAAAGTACAACAAACAACAAGCAGGATTTTCATAACATGGAACATAAAGTATATCTAATTCATTACTTTTACAAATGATTCCCTTACACAATGTTATTTGCAACACTGTATGCTGATTCATTCAAGCCATAATTTAATGCATGGAAAGATCAATGCCTGAATGGTCAAATGTTAAGCTATGCAAGCCTTCAACCATATTATGTCTCATATGAGATTAAATGTTTCCTGTCACCAAATAAAACTAATAAGCTGTTGCATATATCACCCATTGCTTTCTTATTTGTAATACTATTTAATATACTTGATGACCATGGTGCTTTGATCGCTTAAGATGTTACAAAAAAATATTTACCCAGAATTATTATCCAGATGTTTGTCTGCATATATGATTGATTCCAATAGATTCCGTATTCTTTTAGGATATATGTGACACGATGATCGTCAGAATTCGGGTTAATATAATAAATGGGCCTGTTCGTATGTCTCTCTGAAGCTCCATTTCTCTTGGGATTCATATTTACATCATCTAATTGCCAATATCTTTCCAAGGCATCATATGGAAATGCTTTTCCCTGCAAATATGAGTACATTTCTTTACTTTAAACCTTATTAGGTAAACAATTGGAATACTGATGTGAAATAGAACCTAAAAGAAAAAACATGAATGCATTGTAAAATGAATGTATTTAATGTGTACATCATGAATGTCCTACATATATCCATTTGATAATACTGATTCTGCATACAATACTGAAAGCAATAAGTTCTTTAAGTTTTAGCTAAGTTTTACATGCAAGCTGATATTGCATCAGAAAAGTTTCTACTTTAACAGGAAGTTACAGCTAATTCTTTTCAGAAATATTCCTTTTTAAGTAAATGTAGGTAGTAGTAATTTGTAGCATCTCAACATGAGTGGCTGTATGCTACCTAATGAAGGTAAAGTTTACAAATACATGTATGTAAAACAACGTTGGAAAGATAAACTTCAAATAAATGATTATGATTTTTAACGTAGCTTTAACAATTTTTCAGTCATATCACTACGATGTCTGCAGTGTGGCAGTTTATAGTGCAGCAGACATGTGGCATTATGTCCAACCCAGTCACATTATCCTGACACCAGGCTGACCAGTCCTAACACTAACCTATTAATACTGAGCGTCAAGCGAGGCAGCTGTTAGTACCATTTTTATAAGTCTTTGGTATGACTAGACTGGGGATCAAACCATTGACCTCCCACATCTGAGGCAGATGCTCTAACCACTAGGCTACCCGAGCGGTGCTCAAATATATGTGAAGAACAATTGTACAAAATTAAAATGATCACTGATTGATCAATTATAGATTTAAGGCATTCCAGCAAAGTAAGGCTATTTAGCACCATAGAAAAGATTATAGGGAAGATTATTTACAATTGATCCAAAGTTCAATTTTGACCAGTGTTAATAAAAGAAAATAAATATCAAAAAGAGGAGATTGGAGGATAATAAATGATGATTTCTGATCAACTGGGAATGTAAAAGACAGAAGTCAATGTATCTGCAGTTAAAAAGTGTAATTGGGATAAAATACAGTATATATCAGTGATTCCCAAACTTGTTCTGGCCATCACCCCCTTGGTTATTATGTGAAAATCATTATTTAGCATTAATGCTTCCCTCAGTAATCCCACAAACTACACCCCCAGAGGGCAATATTGCCCACTTTGGGAATAACTAGTATATATGTTACATGAAAATATATATGAATGAACTAGACCTTCTTCCCAAAAGAATTGATACAACAAAGAACAAATATGGTGTGATGCATCATACGTAAGTGCATCTATTTTTTTGAGAAAGGTATAGCCCATGACTCAGTTTCTAGCTTCGTTGAATAATATCCACTGAACAGAGTGGAAACTTCGAAGACAGTACAGTACAGTACAATATTCTAATTGAACCACATCCTGAACATGTACATTCACTGGACAGATATTACACAAAACTTAAAGGAGATGAAAAGTTTATAAAAAAAAAGTGTAACAACCATAATTAAGGCACCTAGTACAATGCATTTTATCCCAAAATGTGCTGTGGTAATATACTGTAGGGAATGGTCTTTAAAAATAAACCAACCACATGAAAACAGTAAGCGTAATGAGCCCTATAAAAAATCAACACATTCTAAGAGAAGCTGTAAATGGTATATGAGAGACAAATGCATCTGATAGATATTTACAGATGAATAAAGAAGATAGCTTTACTGCATCAAAATCTTCAAGGCAAATTCAAAATAAAATTTATTGAGAAAAGGAAATCAAACCATCTGAACCAGGAAATAAAAATCTAGCTGATGATTTAATAAAAATTTTAGGTGACTTTCACACAAATGTCCAGTAAATGATTCTGGCTAAATGAAAAAAAAAAAAACGTTATTGTACTGTATACTACAGAACAAATTTTAGACTTGCTCAAAAATTGTTCACCCTCGAATAAAGATGTACATACATGTCGTCTGCTTCTGATATTTAAGGTGTCGTCGAATCAAGCAAAGGAAAAGACACACACACACACAAATGCCTTTCACGTGAATTTAACAAATGGTTTCATTAATATGTTCATGTGTGCAAAGGAATATAATTCCAAACTCAACGTTATGGTAATTTACGGTATTATCCGGCAGTTACCGAATAGGATAAAATACGTCATTATGTTATCGGATGGAGCTCAGTATTATCATAGGAGTCTGCAGTTTTATCGATCAGTTTTATCAATAAAGCACGACGAAATTTCTGACATGAAATCACCTTAAAGGTATTGTGTTGTTTTTTGTTTTTTTTATAATACCGTTAAGGTGATTTTATGTTGTCAGACATTTCGTCGTGCTTTATTGATAAAACTGCAGACTCCAGTGGTATTATGTAGATTTGCGTCAATTGTAAATTAATTGGCTCTTTTTCTTTTTATGTTATTGATGAAACCATCTGGCGCACAAAAACATCAGCAGAAAAAACAAGAATCATTACAAACTTTGTACATAAGCAATAAATTTCAATACTTCGAAGTACATACATTCATCAAATGGAAAATTCCAATGCATCCGGCCTAAAATAGATGTGGGATGCAAACCTGGGCAAAGAAAGCGTGCAGAAACGGAACGAACATCGCAAAAGAAAAGGCCATAATAGCGGGCATTGATCTAGTCTGTGCAAATTAAACTAGAAATACACTTGTCTAATGTCGATGGCTACGCATTTCCATTGTTCCAGTTGGGTTTTTTAAAATCTGGTTTTATGTAAAAAAAAAAAAAAAAAAAACAACTAAATTCTTTGCAATGTTTATAATGGTATAATTTTAGGAATTTTTAGTTGCCCACGACACAGGTTGCAAGCATTACTTGTATTATGTTGATTGTATTAATGCTTTGCTTTGAAATGTGTAAAATACAGATGAGTTGAACTTCATATGTTTAATGTTGATACACTTCATTTCATGTTTTAAAACTGTGCTTGATACGACTTCGAACAATAATCGTAGTACATATTTATAAATTTTAAGTTAGCGGCGAGGCATGGAATAATTAATAGAAATCTGAAATCGATTATAAAGAAAGTATGTGGTACTTTCAGTTGTTCGTTGTTTTGTAATGTTCTGTTAATCTCATTTGACATGTATAGCAATGGTGGGCAAATATTTTCTTTAGATAATTTTTAAAAGAATTTAATAAAATGCAACGAAGAAATACAATATATTGCTTTAGCCCGTAACGACAACCAATTGCTAATAAGGACAAGAACATTTACAGTGTGGTGTATATATCATTATTTTCATCCTCGTCGGTATGAATGGCACGAGTGGTTTATTTTTTACTTCACAGTGTAGCCGTTTTTGCATACTGGCTGTCTTTTTGATAACCAGCATTAGCGATGAGTATAGCAATATTTGTCTCCCTTGTTTCAATGTTTGCAACCAAAATAAAAATTAATTTCAGTCTATTTTGTCGTCTATTTCTACAAAATAATACTCTTTCCAATGTTTTCTTGTTTTCGTGTGTATGCTTCGTTTAATTTGCTTTATCCTCGTAGTGGATTTGAGCAGGTTGTGGGTGGTTTGGGGTTGTGGGTGGTTTGGGGCAGGTTGTGGGTGGTTTGGGGCACGTTTAGAATGGTTTTGGGTGAATCGTGTGGCCGCCCCTAGTGCCTAAGTTCTAAAATGGAAAGTTAGCAGAGGCGAAGGAATCACAAATGGAAACGAATATGGATTATCAAATAAGACAACGGATTTTGAGTTAAATTCGTAATTGATGATAACGAAATGGAACGTCCACAGACATTGATTTAAATTACACTGTGAAAATTAATTCATAGAAAAGTAAATTGCAAAATAGAAATTGGATTCAGACACTTCCGTGTTTAAAGTGGTGTCATATGATTATTAAATCGACTGATTCACGTCTCACGTTTTTCTTGCGAAAGACCCAACTAAGCTGAGGGTGTGTAAAGAATCTTAATAGGTAAACAATGTCAATGTGAAAATGAAATGGAACGTCCAAGGGCTTTTTCACTACATTTGAATTCATAATAATTTAACAATATCGCTTGGAACTTTTGATTCATTCTGTATTAAACAATATAAAAGGAACTGAAATTCTGATACAAAATTTTAGAATATTATGATTAAATTTACAACACGGACTAACAGGCAACTTCTCTACTTTCAAGACTGCTGACACTGCTTTTACTATATCTTCTACAGTTTTTAAGCCAATATATAATAAATTAATTACATTGATATTTTGATTTGTAGCCATAAAGATTAAACAATAACTTTAAAATCCTTACACATTTATTTGACTGTAATTTTGCTGAAACAAATTTTCTTCACATAAACAAATAATTACTTTTACTAACCAATTAGCTATAATTTGAATTTATAAACTAATACATATACTGAAATAGCTCTATTGTAAACTCGCATCACGTTCACATAGTGCTCACTACCTCGCGTGCACAGGTTTTGCGCGTGCTTCATGAAGTGACTTGATTTGAACTCATATTATAAGCAACTCCGTACTACATTCATTAAATGCTAAATTTATTTTAAACCTTACTAAATGACACCAACAGAAATACAGATTTTGAACTGCTATTAATTAAAAGCTGGAATAACTATAAAATTTGACTAGACTATGCATACTGAAACTAAAACATTTTTCTCTTTACTAAATACTGCATTAATTAAAATAATTATAAAATTAAATAATAACTTGAGTTATAACAGATTAGGATGGTGCACAAGCCCTAATTCAAATCAATAAAATCGAAATTCAATCAAAACTTAATACAAAACACACACACACACACACACACACACACACACACACACTGGAGAAACGATAACACAGAAAACTCCTTTAACTTTCGACAATAGGGGGCCCCTTTACGATGACAAATCTGAGAGGGACCACACCAATAAAGAATAATATACTGATATAACTGCAAATTTAAGATTCTGTTATTTGCCTACGTATTTTGTAGCAATGTCAATGATTCGATACATAATATTTGCTTCACTACTTTTATCGTATTTTAACTACAAAAAAGTCATAATACCAACGTAGCCGTACAAAGTTAAAGCGAAAAAATAGTACTGCAGACCTAGGGCCTAGTGTTCCTTACGTTTCTGACCAACATGATTACATTTTTAGGCAAAATCATCTATCACATAAATTTAGACTGCTTTCAATGAATTAAACATATCTTTTAAAATATATTTGCCCAATGCTGTACAAAAAAAACAACATACAATCTAATCACAGTATAGTCTGACAATGTAAGATTTGTGTTTATGTTGGTGTGTCAATAAATAACACATGATACGTCTTACCACAAGATTCTGACGTTTTATCAATAATGTACGATGAAATCTTTTGACAACACGAAATACCCTACAGGAACTGTCACAGGAGTAACTTAATACTTAAAGTACCGAAAAGGTGATTTCGTGTTGTCGGAGATTTCATCATACTTACTTCTGTGATCGGGACTGCCCGTCCAGTATGGATCCAATGGGCACAGTAACAGCATTTTATTTTGTTTAAATAAGTGAGACAGTTCAGAAATATACAGACTTATCTTTGTCTTAAAATTCAGAACATCCGATTATGAGGTATATTAGGACAAAAAAAATGTCGCAAAACAAAATATATGGAATAGTGACGTCAAAACTTATGTTTGAACCTGAACACACGTATTGGCAAGTTCTAACAACAATAGCTGTTCCCACAAACGAGCCATTATGTTTTGTGTATGTGTATGTGATTTGGATTTTTAGCGTATCTTCAAACAATTTTCATTTATATCGTAGAGTGGCAGTTTATAGCGAGGTCTACCTTTGGGGCATTATGCCGCAGAAATATAGCATCACGTACCATGCGGAATTAGTACTCAATTAATACAAAAAATTGACCCTGTCAGGAATCAGAACACAATTAATAATTCCGGTTCAGTACCCACGAATGTAGTCTCAGTCTATTTTAGGTCATTTTTTCCTGTCTCCGTTTTGTGGTGATGCAAGAGTTAGATTTTGGCATTCTTGGTAAGGATTTAAAGGCAATTATTTATTCTTTAGAAGGTGAGCTAATGGTGTGGTTGTTTGTGTGTATTTTGGTGACAGTGCACTCTTAGTAATAAGGCCATTGTGATGATTCGGAAGTGAAATCTGTGTTCCGTTGCATGGTGTTTTGTTTACAATTCAGCCTCTCAAAACAATGCAGGTCAACCCTTGAAAATTCCTTTTTTAAGAATTAAGTGAAACATGTTATATCTTTTCAGGTCTATCCTGGTATCTGGAACAAAGTATTAGAGTTTGATCAATTCGAAAGCTCTCCAGTAGTCCAATTTGATAGCAAGGTCTCATAAGGACATGTGCAGTATGCTGCTATAAGTGACCAAGATGAGTTCATATCAGCACACTGATATACAGCATCTCAAAGACATGGCTAAGTTCTTCATGAGAGAGATTCGCATCATTGTTCAGTAAGGTGGAACCTCCCTGAAACTATATTTTTCTATCGGATTGTTGACTTTTGTAGTTATCGACATTAAAATGGAATGCATATTTGCTATAAAACATGGTATTGGTCCCGTCAAAACTTTAACTTTTAGTGGGTTTGTAGTTATACAAACAACTGCCCAAGTACCTGAAACAATAAATGTGGACCAAAATGAAGTCGTTGTTTTTCAAGATAAACAAGGACGATTAAAGACAAGCAATATACAGCTATTAGATGTACTTATATGAATTCCTACCGAAGTTGTTGATTATATCGTTACTTTTACTGATCAAAGTAAATTACAAGACTCGGGTAAGTCAGTTAACGATTATGTCTAGCGAGCTGGTGTTTCATTCACGGGTAGCATTTTCATGAATCGAAACAAAATTATAGACCTTAGAAACCCAACCGTAGATAGTGATGCTGCAACAAAAAATATGTCGACGATCAAGAATATAAGTACGTATTAGCCAAAAGTGGTATGATGCGCGCATAATGGTGCATGAATAATAATGGTATTAATAATCTCAGAACAACAGAATCTGATTTTGATGCTGCTACGAAAAAATATGTCGATGATAAAAAACTTCCAATCAACAATGAAACAAGCTCACTAAAAACTGATTTTACAAATCATGTAGGTACGTTTTTAAATTTTCACAGAAACATAAACAGAACCACAAATTAATTTTTTTGGAACCCCACCAACTGTTGACATAAAACTCACTGATATTAACACAAGACTTAACGATATCATCAGCGGAATTCCTAATATTGTTCAAAAACGAGTCTGATTAAAATTCCTCAACAGCAGATTAAAAAAATGTGTACATGGTTGCTTCCGGAGTTTCAACATGGTCGCAGCAAAACAACACTCAAATATTCTGAAAAGGTCACAGGTGTGTATAGATTATCCATATGTATCAGTGCAAAGTTTAGCATATTTACCATATTTCCATGGCGTCACTCGACTGAGAATTTCTCTGGAATCGTGTCTATAGTGTTAAACAAAGGTGTCAAAGAAACATTTATGTTGATAGCATATGATAAAATATTAATCCGAGCGTCATACTGGTGGTGTCTGGAATTCGTGGCTGAAAAACCGCAGTTAATTACTTAACGTCATAGAACAACGAAAGTGATAGAGTCGGCTATCGACTTTCAACGTCACAGATATAATCAAGTATGTGAATGCAATACCAAACTACAAAAAATGTCATTGACAATTATACAGTAAAAGTAAACAATATCGCAGATGTATGGTTGTCATTGATATAGTTGTTAACTCGGTTTCTGCTATTGTTGCTGGATTCGGATTATAGTTATCAGCGATAACAATGACAGCTCCCCTGCAGTTGTAACAATTATCGTTTCAACTTCAACAACTATTGCAGGTATTTTCAGCATTATCGCTGAAAGATAACTACATGCACAAATGATAAATTAAGTGAATATGTAATAAAATTACACACAGCAACAGCAGCCTATTCTAAACTAACCTCATGTATTTCCACATATCTCAGCGATAGTAAAATATCCGACTAGGAATTCACAACGATAATGAAAACCTACTACTACGAAGCATTCATAATCACTAGTGACAATAGCCAAAATGGAGAATTATATAATAACAATAACAATAATGTCTAAGTCGAGAGAGAGTTATTAAAACAGAGCGTGACTAATACAACATCGTTAAAAACTACAATACTTTTTATTAAGTACGACAAAGAAATAGCATTAGCAAAGTTACGGGTTTATCATAGCTGGCCTAATATTAAATCAAAACCATTTGGGGGACTACAGCCAAATAATTCATTAGTACTTGCAAGTAAGAATAAACTTGATGGAACTTCAATTTGGCATGTATTTAGTATTCCAAATGGCAGTTATAAAATAGAACAGATCAACAATGAATTTCATTGCAGAATTAAATCTATTACAGGAAAAGAATTAAAATAACAATTGGTGCCTACGAACCAACATTATCAGCGGTGAGTGAAATAAATTCCTCTGATTTCTCTTTAGATATATATCAAAGTTCGATTAGATCAATATCATGTTGGCATGAAGTTGCACCAGCTTATCAGGGACCACCAGAACAACAAATATCCGACATCATTACTAATAAAAAATATTTATCAACATTCCAGAATATCGAAAAGTAAAAGATGGCAACAATATTTTGATGGTACTGGACGAATTGCACATCGTATAGATAGAATAAACAATTATTTCACAAAGCAAATTGATGGCAAGAAAGGTATGATAATAACAATTGATGTTGACTTAATAAATTCATATGCTAATACAATTAAATCTGAACATGAGCGATTATTTAATAAACATAAAAATTTATTTTCAATCATTAATGTTTCTTACAACAATGATTTAAAAAATCAAATAATTGAAACAATACAGCATTTCAATCAAGTTGCTTCAGACCTAGAGCTCATGAAAGATGTTTTTTTAACAGAGAAAAAAGACTAGAACTCCAACCTAGAATTATATATTTTACAGCTTACATAGTTAATTAAGACGATCCAGTTCAGCGTGTTCCAACTAATCGCTTGTTCAGAAAAATCTTTCTAAAACATTTGAGAATAACGCGAGAACAACTATCAACATTCATCATTTCCGCATTTTACTTTAAAGAGTTAAAGAAATCAATTAGTTATCTTATTGATGAACACTTAAAAAGAATATGTGGTTCGTGGAGAAAATTAGCCAGACCACAACCATACGCTGGTATGGTTAACATAACATCAACAATCAAGAATGTGACATAATTGATAAAAGCTATCAAATGGATCTTTCAAAGTTTAAACAGGCCAAGGAAGAATATGTATTACACTCATTTACTCCTCAGACCCCACCCGGCTCGTTGATTATATCTGAGCCAGCAAACCAGGCTACTTGCGTGTACTTAATCCATTATTGTCAAGAATGAATTTTAAACTCACAGATCAGAGCTGGGACATTATAGACATACGCGGAGAGACGTTATATATTAATTTGTACTTACGCTGGTAGAGTTGTTCTTGTTGTTGTTGTTGTTGTTGTTATAGGGCTTTTCAGCACAAGATAGGATACACATGGCGGCCAGTATTAATGGTGTATGAAGAAACCTGGAAAACCGTGGGAAGAACCACCGACCCACGGGATACTATGGGCAGGCTTTCTCACTTACCTAAGTTAGCCGAGTCTGGACTCGAACTCACGCAGACAGAGGTGAGATGACAGTGATCCGTAACGGACAGCGCTTTAGGCCACATGGCCACTCGGGACCCGTACTGGTAGAGTAAAGATTGTAAATAAGCGAAGATAATGATGGCAGTATATCTGGGTTCCTATACATTTTCTGACAAAATAATGACCTGAACGAAATAAGAAATTTGACTGAAAAACAAACAAAATTTAGGTAATAAAAATATTTTTATATCCTCTGACAAAATAAAAAATTACTTTTATCAATTACATTCTCTATCTGTACAATTACTGTGAAAAAGATATATATTTTCTCTCAAAACGCAGAGAAAGTTATTTTTTCCACAATAATAAAATATATATTGAATCGCGATAACTCTGCTCAGTCTATGCAGAGCAAATTAAGCAATTATCTCCCTTACCATACCAAAATGGCATCTGTCATGGAGGTCAATAACCCTATGACAATCGATAAATTTATATTTAAATGATAATTACGGTAATTTATTTTTATCTGTAGGAAATAAGTTCTTATCAGGTTAATAATCCGTAACAGAGAATTGTATTAATGTATCTTTTGACTATTAATCTTACGATACGAATCAAGTTTTTTTTTTAGCTTTCGTAATATGTTCTTGAAAAGATATACTTCAAACAATATTTTTCGAACAACGAGACTTAACACAAATGATTATCCAGTACATGAATTCACTCTACACACTATTATAATTAAAATTTCAATTCAATATTTACTGCTCGTACATACATAGTGGTATAAGCATTTTATTGTCGTACTCATAGTGAGTGGTTCGAGACTCGTGACGGCCAGTTGGCGGCGAAGGCGATTTTGATGCCATTTTTATTTATAATTTGGTACAAATTTCACTCGGACGTAGGTAAATCATCTATTTATGTTTGTGCCGTCAAATATGTATATGTGATGTCCGTATATAAATCTCAACTCATAAAATTTGTATATAATTCATACATCATAGTTCTTAAATCATGCCATCTCATACCATTTGTATATAGTTCATAAATCACACACACACACACACATATATATATATATATATATATATATATATATATATATATATATATATATATATATATATATATATATATATATATATATATATATATTGTGGTGCCCTTTGCATAAAAATCATAAACATTTAAAAATATACATCTACAAATAATCATAAATCATCATCAAAACAAGTTCCTCTACATGGTCCACAATGTTTAGAATCTGATTATTATTTTAAAGGTATATATATATATATATATATATATATATATATATATATATATATATATATATATATATATATATATATATATATATATATATATAAAGAATAATGAAAACATTGTTGATGTTATTTCCGCTATTAACAATTAAAACATGACGGAATAAAGAAATCTGGTTATCGTGATCCTCAAAAGATTTTTTGTGACTTTGAGTTATTACAAAAACGAAAAATTGAAAATAAATCAACATTATCTTGCAATTGCCGATCCCTAAAATCTAGCAGCAGGGAGGGCGAATCCTACAAATTTTTGCGACCAAATCGATTAAAGCCTCAGAATGCCAAATGGAACCTTCCTACGAAATCTCATATTTTAACCAAAAAAAAAAATTAAAGATCCCATTTTACAAATGGAGCCTTAGCGATTTTGTCGCAAATACATTGTCATAACCACCCTGGAAATTGCTTCCATCTACGTCGCAAATATGTTGTCATCTCACCCTCCCTGCTGCTGATTAATACAAATTATTTAACCGAATTATTTGTTAGCTTTTCACAAACAGACTAATCGATAATACTTCACCACGTAGATCAATCAAATTATTTGACTGATCGGTGAGTGTAAAATTAATTCTAGTTATTAAATCATTTTGACATTGCATATAGACTGGATTAGTCGGATTCTCAACAATTAAAAATCCGGGGGGTGCTGTTGGCGTAAATGAATAAAGAATGTAACCTTGTCGGGCTTGATTTGATTGTTCCATATTAATTTGATAACTTCCTTCGATTACATCACACGTTAAATTAAGTGCGATCACCGATGAAATATTCACATTGTTCGGTGCGATATGTCTACCGTCGCCGTCGGGAGAATTATTATAAGTGAGGATAATAGGCTTCGGCTAGCTATCTTTCCATGATTGATAAATTTTATTAAATCCTTCGTCGATGGCAGTTCTGAGTTTTTTCTTTAACTCGGGAACATTATATCCTGGTAATTTATAATTTGGATTTTCATTTATATTTTTTTTATAATCTTGGGCTGAGCTAGTTTTTGAAATCGGGCTATTTTCATCAGTGAAGAGATTAGTAATCCTCGAATTAAATATTTCCATGTCATCGATGATTTTATTACCCGCGGCGACTACACTAATGAACTCAGCTTGTGTGAGAAGACCGGATCTTAACGACGGTAATAACAATTTAAAATCATCATTCATTTTTTTGAAGATATGGGATTCAATATCTCCGATTGCTGGACTTGTTTCATGTATTTCCAGAATTTCACCTTCCTCTGGGATATATTCATTAAAAAGTGGAGTTGTCCACTCATCTTCACCATATTCATTCTTACCTCGATAAGTTTTTGTAAAGTTTATATCGAGGAGGGTTTTA